>PVKY010006146.1:0-16366 GCA_004027775.1 Bradypus variegatus
AGAGGGAATTTTAACAGACATATATAGAACCTTACATCCCAAATCACCAGGACACTCATTTTTCCCTACTGATCACAGATATTTCTCCAGAATGGACCATATGCTGGGACATAAAACAAGCCTCAATAAATTAAAAACAAACAAACAAACAAACAAAAACAATTGAACATATTCAAAGCACAATCTCTGACCACAATGGAATACAAATAGAAGTCAATACTTTTTGAATTGTAACTCCACTGTTTACTTCCTACAGGATATAAAATACACAAACTCTAATGACAAATCAGTGGTTTTGAGCTCAATGTAAAATATGTAATTTTTGACAAGAACTATATAAAGCTGGGGGAATGGAGGAGTATAGGAACATAGTTTATGTGTCCTGTTGAAATTTAGTTGATATCAAAGAAAAATAAGATTGTTATGGATTTAAGGGGTTAATTTTAAGCCCCATAGTAAACACAAAGAAATTATCAGAGAATATGCCCATAGAGATCAAAAGTAGAGTATGGATTAAGAGAAATGGGGGAAGGGGCAATGGGGAGTTAAGAAATGAGTGTATGGTTGCTGTTTGAGGCGAAGGGAAATTTCTAGTAATGTATAGTGGGAAGGCGATGGCATTACAACATTCTAAATGTAATTAATCCCACTAATGGGAAGGCTAGGGAGGGGCTGGAATGGGAAGATTTAGGCTGTATATATCCTTCCACAACTGAGGGAAAAAAAAAAAAAAGACAGGCTAAATAGATGACAATTGAATGCCAAGAATGACCCTGGATGGGATCTGAGGATGGAGGACAGGAGACTCAAAGGGACATAGTTGAGATATAAGGAAAAGGAAATATAGAATGTAAGCTTTGTATCACTGTTGAACCTCTTGTACTTCTTAGCTGCGCTTAATGGGATTGCATAAAAGAATGTTCTTGTTCATGGGAATTGTATAAGTGAATTATAGTGTTTGTGCAAGGATGTGTGCAGTTTGCTCTCATATGTTCAGAAGACAGAGCAATAGATTATGGATGATAGGGAGAGAGGAGGGAGGGAGGGAAAGAAATAGCGGTATGACAACATGTTAAAGTTAGTGGATTGAGGTATCAGGAGGGAGTCAGGGAATGTTGGAGTTCTGTGTATGGGGTTTGTATTGGTTTTGCAACTGTTCCCATAACTTTGAATTTATTTCAAAATAAAATGTTAAAAAAAAAAAAAGAACCAACACAGACATTTGGAGATCCAGACAGAAAGATGTTTGGAGATGTTATGTTAAGAGATGAAGCCCAGAGTTTGCCCCAGAGAACTCAGAGAGGACCCCCAGATACTTAGAGAGAAACACCCTGTGAGAACAAGCAAAGATGCACAGGAGCTGAGAGAGAGAAGCTAAGAGAGACAGAAGCCAAGAGACATTTTGGAGAAAGCCATTTTGAAACCAGAACCCAGGAGCAAAGACCAGCAGACACCAGCCACGTGCCTTCCCAGCTGACACAGGCATTCCAGATGCCATCAGCCTTTCTTCAGAGAAGGTATCCTCTTGTTGATGCCTTAGTTTGGATACTTTTATGGCCTTAGGACTGTAAATTTATAACTCAATAAATCCCCTTTAAGCCAATCCATTTCTTGTATTTTGCATCTTGTTAAGTTCTAGCAAACTAGAACAGGAGCCTACAGTGGCACTGTCTCCCCTGAGGACACTGACCTCTCTGGCTGTCCATCTCCAAGGCCGGCCCTCCCAGAGCTGTCGGCTTCTCACAGGCCCTCAGAAGACAGGGCTTCCTATTCTGCCAGGTAACGGGAGCTGACTGCTGGGGCCCAGGACTGGGCTCCTTCATGGCCCCAACAACCATGGGCAGGCACGGCCTGTGCAGTCACGAAGCCCAGACAGGGATGCTGAGTGGGGCCAGCTCAGGTCCTTCCCAGCTCTGCTCTAGCTGCCCCAGGACACCCGGGAGCACCAGGCATGCCTAGAATGCTCCCAACACTGACTCCTGATAAACTTGTATAAAATATTTGCCTCAAACAAGCTACCACAGGGGCTTCCAAGATACACATATTAGATGACACTCTCCATCCTCAAAGGTGCACATGATTTAATAAGCCTGAACTTAGTGTAATGTCCTCTAACTCATCTCCCCACATCCATTTCTGCCCTCCCTCCAATCTGTTCTCCATAAAATCTCTGCGGTGAGATGTAAAAATGCATGTCTGATTCTGTCACTCATAGCTATCTCCAGATAAACCCTAAAAACCAAGTCCCACAAGGCGCTCCTCGATCAGACTCCTGCCCACCTATCCAACCTCTTACACCGCTCCCTCTTCCCCCTGCGCGAGGTTCTGGTAACACAGTTTCTCCAAGAAGTTATGTCATTCTTCCCTAGAGGCTGCACAGATGCTGATGGATAATGCAGACGAAGTGATGCTCCCTCAAAAAGCCACCCCCTACCCCCAACTGGGTGAGGCTCCTTCACCACGGCGCTTGTCCCAAAGCACCTATCACAGCCGGAGCCACGTAATTATCAGTGACACCATCTCCCCTGCCAGGCTGGCAAGCTCCCAGGCCCAAGGCTGCCTTCTTCACAGACAGACCCCGAGCCCACCCAAGTTCTCAATGAGTATATGTTGAATGTGCAAGAGCATGAGCAGATGGAAATAAATGTTGAACATGAATAAATACCATAAAGCCAGAATCGAAAGGGCACTGGAGTGCATCTAGGAACTAATTTTAGTCCAATGTCCTCATTTCACAAGGGGTGAAACTGATCCCAAGCCAAAATGCCTTCCGGTCACACTGGATCCATGCAGCTGTTCTTCACTGTTAAGCAGTAGGATCAGAAGAGGGTTCCTTCAGTTCTTAAAAGGGCATCATTTCTCTATCATTCACTTCCACGCATGCAATGAAAAAAATGAACTGAGAACACAAAGACTTAGAGTGTTCATACAGACTTAAAAGGAATGAAATCTTATTAAGAAAAAGAATGTCAAGCCCATCAATCCCTGGACTCTCCCCGCTCTAAGGCCACTGGCAAGTCACAGCTGCCACCACCCAAGCTCACCCGAGCTCAGCTTACAGAGGCCATCTGCGTGGCTCCTGTGGTTTATGGAGACCTGGAAAGAAGTGTGAGGCTTTGTTTTCTGCTCACAATTGGGCAATGTACTTTCAGACTGTAGAAGCTTGAACTATACTAGTTTCAGATCCAACCAACATTAATTGAATACAAACTATGTGTCAGGCCACCTTCCATGTAGTATCTTACATAATGGGCATCTGTTTTGCAAATGAAAATCCTGGTACTCTCAGAGAGGTAAAACTAACCAACCAAGGGGACAGCTGAAAAAGAATTTCTCTCTGAAAAGGATTCTCTCAGCATGGAATGACTGTGCCTTTTAAAACTCTCTTCACTCGATCATCAAAGGAAGATTTTTAAAAGACATTTTCACATTTCTTAATACACAAAGTTTATTAGTTGACTGTATTTAAAACAGAACACAGAGGACTCAGAAGTGAAACAATGTTTGTTTGCTTTTTAATCTTTTAGCTTTAAAAAAAGAGAGTTAAGAAGAATTTTGGCATAGAGGAAGAAGGGATTTCACGAGCCAGTATAAACAAGCTGAGACCTGACAGTATCTCCAGGAACAAACAGCCCAGGTCTAAAGGTAGCGCCATACAGCCAGGAGAGCATGAGCAGACTCAAGAACACAGCCAAGAACCTGGAAATAACGTGTCTTGTAGTCCAGAAATCCCACTCGAACCAAAGAACTACAAACTGAAACAGTGAGATGCCACTTCAACCACAGAATGGCACGTTAAAAACTCTAAAAATATTGAGTGTCAGCAAAGATGTGGGGTAAGGGATGTTCCCCTACAATGTAGGGAGAAGTGTAAGCTGGGGTTCTGGAGGGCAACGGGAAGTCTTTTAAATTTAAAATGGGCATGCCTTTTGACCCTCTAACTCCAGTCTCAGGTTTTTGCCCAGAGCAAGAGTTCTACAAGTGTGCTCTGGTGACCCTGTTCCCTGAGACCGTTTCAGGAGGTCTGTGAGGTTAAACTATTTTCACATAATACTAGGTTATCATCTGCCTTTTTCATTCTATCCTCTCACAAGCGTACACTGGAGTTTCCAGAGGCTACTGACATGTGATAGCACAACATTCTGAATGAGGAGCAGATGGGAGTATCAAGCCGTCTTCTGGAAAGCCAGACATCAAAGAGATTTGCAAAAATGGCAAAAAAAAAATGCCACTCTTTTTATTGAATTTTTGTTTCTGAAGTCTTTCCACAAAAATATGTTTTTATTTTAAGTAATAGGCTTATTATTTTAAGTGAATTAATAAATATTTTTAATATTTCTCAGTTTTAGTTTCTAATATGTTAATTACTGCTACATATAGCCTCAAAAGAAAAGGTCTTCGGAATCTTCAACAATTTTTAAGTTACCTAAGAGGATCCTAAGGCCAAAAAGTTTGAGAACCACTGCTCTAGAGTAACACATTTTGCATGAGGAAACATACAGAATGTTCACTGAACCACATTTTGTGGTAGGAAAATGTGGAATGAACTGACATATCCCTAAATAGAATGGTTAAGTGAACCGAGGTAGAGTCATACTATGGAAAATTATGCCACATTTTAAAAAGAATGAGGCAGCTCTACATGTAGTGACGTGAAAATATCTCCAAGTCATGTTAAAGGCAAATGAGCAAGATGCAAAATAATACACTGGTGTAACAGCATGTTAAAAATTAATAGTAATAAAATGCTATTAAAATAATGTTTGGAACACAAGAATTGTAAAAGGACACACTACACACTACTAGCAGTTAACTCTGGAGAAGAGGCTGAGACTGGGATATTACTTTAAAAAGAGGCGGGGCTTTAGTTTTTCTTCCTGCCTGAATTTTAACACAGGCACACAAAATCATGAACGTACAGACACACAACCCCAGTGGAGTGGCATATGGCAAATAAAAGGTAATCTGGAAGGCAAGCGGGAAGACACTGGACTAGGTGAGGCAGACGGGCTTCTCCATCAGAGTAACCAGAAAGGGGCCGGAGGACACGAAGGACTGTGGTTTCTGGGGTGTGACTGGCCATATAGGGACCTGTGGGAAGCGTTTTGGCATCTGCTTGGCCACTTTGTAACCAAGAGCCGTTTTACAAGCTGAGCTGAGCTAAATTCCTGCTCCCCTGCCTTCTTTCCCAAGTTTCAACACCTCTAATCTTAGTTTCGCCCTCCAGTAAACTAGCCCCACCTGTAAATCAGCTGTTGCTGGGACTTTCCAAAGTTCCTCTTCTAAGTTTCCTCTTTCTAGCCTATAGCTGGGACGTTCTTTGTCTCCTAGAGCCTATAGCTAGTCGCAGTTTTTCGCGCGCTTCTGTATTCCCTCCCCCTCTGTATAAAACCTGGAATTTCCCTCAATAAACGAGAGACTTGATCAGAATTTTGTCTTGTCTCCATTCCTTTGCGTCTCTTGCCCCCCCCCATTCTCACTCCCCCTTTCAGGTCCAGGTTCGATTTTGCCCCGCCAGACGGGGCAGGGACCCCCACAGTACATGGAGGGGACACCCAACAAAAACAGAGAGACGGTAGCTGGAGGGAGGTGGTGAGTGTGTTCCCCATCCAGACTGCCCCTCCACCCAAGGCTGCGAGCAGCAAACCCACCACTAGGCAAGGGAGTGAGCAGTGGCTCTCCACTCCCGTGCACCTACCCAGTTTGCTGGGGGTGATCCTCCATAGTCAGACAGCGGGGCGCTCCCGTGAGGGAACCCAGCAGGCTGCAAATGCTCTTCACCCACAGAACTCTGGGGGGTGCAATGGTAAGAAGCTGGGAAGGGAGAGGTGCCATACCAACCTTCTGGACCTGTTCCCACACCCCAGAGACTTGTGGGCGCAAGGCAGGCAAAGAACCAGCAGGCAAGGCCCACGTCCCACCTGTGGGGTGCCCTTGGTCTGGCTCCCTGCTTGCCTGCTCGAGGCCCATGTTGCAGCTCCAGGACCGGACTCCCCAGAGCACATGGAGATCCAGTGCACTGATTGGTTCCCCACCTGGTTTGGACTCTGCCCACCACACAGAAGTGCAGGGAAGACCTACTTGACAGCACCACCTATTGGCAGGTTGGGGAAATTGCACTCCAGCAAACCAAATTATATATAAATGCTCAAATAATTCTGCACTTCCCAAAATAACCCAGTCAAAACAAGCACATGCCCCAAAGCCAGCAGAAAATTACAAAGCACTTGAAGGATAGAGAAGATATTAACAAGCCAAACAAAGTAACTGAAAAACTAGAAGAGACACAAAATTTGGAGCAATTAATCAAAGAAGTACACACAAATATCAATATTATGGCTTAGTATATAAAAGAAATGAAGAAGACCCTGGAAGAGCATAAAGAAGAATTTTCCAAAGTAAATAAAAAAAATAGTGGCTCTTTTGGAAATAAAAGATACTTTTGATCAAATTAAAAATATTCTTGAGACATGTAACATCAGATTTGAAGAAACAGAGGAACAAATTGATGACCTTGAAGATAGGGTGATGGAAAGTGAAAGCACAAAAGAGTGAATGCTGAAAAAAACAGAAAAAATTTGAAATGGATCTTGGGGAAATGATGGACAACATGAAGCACACAAATATAAGAATCATTAGTGTTCCAGAAGGGGAAGAGAAGGGTAAAGGACTAGGAAGAGCAGTCAAAGACATTGTTGTCGAAAACTTCCCAACCCTTGTAAATGACATAAATAAGCAAGTCACAGATGCCCAATGAACTCTAAATAGAATAAATCCAAATAAACCCACTCCAAGACAACAAGCAATTCCCCACATACAAGGGAAACAACGTAAGATTAAGTAGTGACTACTCAGAGGGCACTACAGAGGCAAGAAGGCAGTGGTATGACATATTTCAGATTCTGAAAGTGAAAAATTGCCAGCCAATAATTCTTTACCCAGCAAAGCTCTCCTTCAAAATTGAGGGAGAGTTTAAAATTTTCACGAACGCTGACAGAATTTGTTAACAAAGAGACCTGTCCTGCAAGAAATACTAAAGGGAGCTCTACCAGCTGAGAAAAAAAGAATGGAGAGAGGTCTGGAGAAACAGAACTGAAGAGTTATTAGTAAGGGTAACTTAAAGGAAAAAAATAGAGGGGGAAAAATAGATCTAACAACTAATAACCAAAGGATAAGATGGCTGGTTAAAGAACTCCCTTCACAGTAGTACTTTGAATGTGAATGGATTAAACTCTGCAATTAAAAGATACAGACTGGTAGAATGGATAAAAGAATATGACCCAGTGATATGCTGTCTTCAAGAGACTCATCTTAGACTCTGTGACATAAAGAGACTGAAAGTGAAAGGATGGAAAAAAAATTCCACACAAACTGCAATCAAAAGGAAGCTGTGGTAGCTATACTAATATCAGACAAAATAGACTTTAAAAGCAAAGATGTCATGAGACATAATAAAAGGGATAATTCATCAAGAAGAAATAACTGTTATAAATGTTTATGCAATCAATGAAGGAGTTCCAAAACACATGAGACAAACATTGGCTAAACTGAAATGAGCAACAGACATGTCTACAATAATAGTGGCAATTAGACAACCAATAAAGACATTGAGAATATAAACAATATGATAAATGAATCAGACTAATAGACATATATAGATTGTTACATCCCAAAGTACCAGGATACACATTCTTCTCTAGTGCCCATGGAATGTTTTCCAGGATAGATCATATGCTAGGGCACAAAACAAGTGTTAATAAATTTAAAAGGATTGAAATTCTTCAAAGCACATTCTCTGACCACAGTGGAATGCAACTAGAAATCAGCAACCACCAAAGAACCAGTTCTTGCACAAATATATGGAGATTAAACAACACACTCCTAAACAACCAGTGGGTCAAACAAGAAATTGAAAGAGAAAATGATAAATACCTAGAGACAAATGAAAATGAGAACCCAACATATCAAGAACTGTGGGATGCAGCAAAGGCAGTGCCGAGAGGGAAATATATTGCTTTAAATGCATATACCAAAAAAAAGAAAGAGCTAAAACTAAAGACCTAACGGGACAACTGAAGAGGCTAGAGAATGATTAGCAAACTAACCAAAAAGAAATAACAAATATTAAAGCAGAAGTAAATGAGCTGGAGAGAAAAACAAAACAAAATAAAACAAACAAAAAAACAATAGAGAAAATGAAGAAAACCAAAAGTTGGTTCTTTGAGAAGATCAACAAGATCAACAGACCCTTAGCTAGACTGACAAAGTCAAAAAGAGAGAAGACCCAAGTAAACAGAATAAAAAATGAGAAGGGGAAAATCACTTCAGATCTCGAAGCAATAAAAAACATCAAAAGAGGATACTATGAACAACTGTATGTCAACAAGCTAGACAATTTAGAGGAAATGCACAATTTCCTGGAAACACACAACCGACCTAGACTGACCCAAGAAGAAACAGAAGACCTCAACAAACCAATCACAAGCAAAGAATCTAACAAGTCATCAAAAATCTACCTACAAATAAAATCCCCAGAGCCTGATGGCTTCACAGGGGAGTTTTACCAAACTTTCCAAAAAGAATTGACAGCATTCCTGCTCCAACTTTTTCAAAAAATTGAAGAAAAAGGAACAATACCTAACTAATTTTATTAAACTAATTTCACTCTGATAACCCAAACCAGATAAAGACACTACAAAAAAGGAAAACTAAAGGCCAATCTCCATAATGAACATAGATGTAAAAATCCTAAAAAAATACTTGCAAATCAACTCCAAAGGCACATTAAAAGAATTATAACCACGACCAAATGGGGTTCATTCCTGGAATGCAAGGGTGGTTCAACATGAGAAAATCAATTAATATAATTCAACACATTAACAAATCAAAAGAGAAAAATAAAATTATCATCTCAATAGAAGCTGGAAAAGCTTCTGACAAAATTCAACACCCCTTTTTAATAAAAACACTTCAAAAGGAAGGAATTGGAGGCAACTTCCTCAGTATGATAAAGGGCATATATGAAAAACCCACAACCAGCACAGTACTGAAGAGTACTGAAAGCCTTCCCCAAGATCAGGAATGAGACAAGGATGCCCACTGTCACTTCTATTATACAACATTGTGCTAGAAGTTCTAGCCAGAGCAATTCACCAAGATAAAGATTTAAAAGGTATCCAAATTGGAAAGGAAGAAGCAAAACTGTCATTATTTGCAGATGATATTATCCTATATTTGAAAACTCCTGAGAATTCAACACAAAGCTTCCTGAGCTAATAAACAAATTCAGCAGAGGGGTGGGATATAAGATTAATGCACCTAAGTCAGTAATGTTCCTATACACTAGAAATTACCTAACTAAAGAGGCAATAAAAAAAAAATTCCATTCACAATAGCAAGTAAAAAAATCAAGTACCTAGGAATAAACTTAACCAAGGATGTAAAAGACCTCTACACAGAAAATTACACAATTTTACTAAAAGAAATAAAAAAGGATGTAAATAGGTGGAAAAATACTCCATGCTCACGGACAGAAGACTAAATATTTTTAAGATGTCAATTCTACCCCAACTCATCTACAGATTCAATGCAATCCCAATCCAAAGTCCAACAACCTACTTTGCAAACTTGGAAAAGCTAGTTATCAAATTTATTTGGAAGGGAAAGGGGCCTCAAATTGCCAGAAACATCCTAAAAAAGAACAAAGTGGGAGGACTTACATTTTCGGACTTTGAAGCCTACTATAAAGCTACAGTGGTCAAAACAGCATGGTACTGCCACAAAGACAGACATATTGATCAACAGAACTGAATTGAGAGTTCGGAAACTGACCCCCAGATATATGGTCAACTGATTTTCGATCCAGCCCCCAAATCCACTGAACTGGGACGTAACAGTCTTTTCAAGAAATGGCGCTGGGAGAACTGGATAGCCATAACAAAAGGAATGAAAGAGGACCCCTACCTCACACCCTATACAAAAATGAACTCAAGATGGATCAAAGACCTCAAGATAAGAGACAGTGCCATAAAACTCCTAGAAGATAATGTAGGCAAACGTCTTCAAGACCTAGTATTAGAAGGTCGCTTCTTAGACCTTACACCCAAAGCATAAGCAATGAAAGAAAAAATAGATAAATGGGAACTCCTCAAAATCAAAAGCTTCTGTACCTCAAAGGAATTTGTCAAAAAGGTGAAGAGGCAGCCAACTCAATGGGAGAATATATTTGGAAACCATGTATTTGATAAGAGACTAATATCTCGCATACATAAAGAAATCCTACATCTCAATGACAATAGTACAAACAGCCCAATTATAAAATGGGCAAAAGAAATGAAAAGACATTTCTCTGAAGAGGAATTACAAATGGCTAAAACACACATGTAAAAATGTTCATCCTCTCTATTAGGGAGATACAAATCAAGACCACAATGAGATATCATCTCACATCAATAAGAATGGCTGCCATCCAACAAAAAAGAAATTACAAATACTGGAGAGGATGTGGCGAAATTGGAACTCTTATTCATTGCTGATGGGACTGTATAATGGTATAGCAACTCTGGAAGACAGTTTGGCAGTTTCTCAGAAAAGTGGATATTGAATTACCCTATGATCCGGCAATCCCACTTCTCGTTATATACCCAGAAGATTTGAAAGCAGTGACACAAACAGATTTTGTACATGAATATTCACAGCAGCATTGTTCACAATTGCCAAGTGATGGAAGCAATCAAAGTGTCCTTCAACAGACGAGTGGATAAACAAAATGTGGTATATACATATGATGAATACTGTGTAGCAGTAAGAAGCAACAAGGTCTTGAAACATATGGCAACATGGATGAACCTTGAAGATACAATTCAGTGAAGTGACCCAGATGCAAAAGGAGAGATATTGCACGTTACCACTTCTATGAACTATCTGAACAATGTAAAATCAATGTCTTATAATGTAAGAATATTGGGGACCTAGTGAAAGACAATAACTATTGATAGGGAATGATAATCTGATATGTTAATGATGGTGAATTCAAAGGTTTGGTAATGGATAGGGGTGACGACTGTTTGCAAATGGGATTATAAGTATCACAGCTGTATTGAAGGTGAACAGGAATGAAAGACGTTGTTTAAAGGCATGTTTCCCACAGATCAGCACCACAAATATAGATAAGTGCTTGCATGATATACTTCTAAGATAAGACACTGGCACAGAGAGTTGACAACAGAAGGGTACATGGGAAAAATCTACACCTTGCATACTAGGAACTATAATTAATAGGAATACCATACTAATATTACACAAATACTAGGGACAAATAATTGGGGGCTGAGAAGAGCTGCAAGATGTTTTCGGTTGTGAGAATTGTTTAAAATGGAGAGTGATGAGGATTGTACAACTGAGTGATGACAGTGTGACATATGGATGGATTATTGTGGATATAACATATGATATATGAACTTAGGAACCCCTTACTTTATAAGTCAAAGCCCTCGATCATGAGGCTTGCTCTTCTGAAACTTATCATTGTAAAGGGGACACTAAGCCCACCTATAATTATGCCTAGGAGTTACCTCCAGAGAGCCTCTTTTGTTGCTCAAATGTGGACTTTCTCTCTCTAGCCTAACTCTGCAAACAGATTCATCACCCTACACCCAACATGCGACAGGACCCCCAAGATGAATCAGCCTTCCTGGTGACGTGAGCCTGACCCTGGCATTGAGGGACTGAGAATGCCTTTTTGACCAAATGGGGGAAAAGAAAGGCAACTAAACAAGATTTTAGTGGCTAAGGGAATTCAAATAGAGTCAAGTGGTTGCCCTGGAGGTTACTCCTAGGCAAGCTTCACCTAGATATGCCAAATGGCCACAGTATGATAAGCCCAAGTCAATAGTAGTCCCCCAAACCCTAAAGAATACCTGGATCCCTATATGAGACTCTATAAAAGTTTCACTCACTATGTTTATTCAGAAAAAACTTAAATCCTTCAGAGTGCTCCTATGCCAACTAAGCCCCCAAACCCAGAGGCAATAGCCTCTTCAAGAACATCAACTAGATGTGTTCCCTTTGCTCATAAAGTTGACGCCCCTTTTCAACAAGAGCAGGTTAGGGTGGTCACTGCCTAGACATCCCTGAAGATCAGGAAAGTGATTAAACCAGAGGAAGGGGTAGCAACAGACAAGATGGAATGTGACAGAGGATTATGAATACTGAATCTCTATATAATTTTCTTTTCCTTAGTTGCTAAGGTATTAGAATAGTTAGAAAGAAAGAACTGATAATGGTGGAACTGTAACCCATAGCGTCCTTTGAAATTTGTTCTATAGCTACTTGTTCAATGGTAACTTGAAATCTGTACCTTTTTGTATATATGTTAGATTTCACAATAAGGAAATAAATGAAAGTATGGTACTATAACTCATAATAACTTTGGAAATTTCCTTTACATCTACTTGTAAAATCATACTTTGAAAGGTATTACTTTTGTATATGTGTTACATTTTATAATAAGGAAATACCTGAAACTTTGGAATTATAGCTATAATATTCTTTGAAATTTGCTAACTACTTGTTAAATAGCACTTGGGAAGTTATCACTTTTATGTATGTATGTTATATTCTATAATAAAAAATATATCATAAAAAATTAATCTGGAAAAATCCCTCAGCTGCCACGCCAGCAATGCGGTGATGGCTCTGGGGGGCTGTCTCCGTGGGGAGCTCCCGGCAGCCTGGCCCGTCAGCTGGAGCACTGCAGTTGGGCACAGTCACTCATCCTTATTACTGGACCAGTCACCACTTTCTGAACTGATCTGCACGTTGTAATCTTTCTCAAAGCATATCTACTTTACTTAGCTAGTCATAATTTATCACCTCTTCCTGCAATCATCAAGAGAGTAGTAATAGCAACAATCAATACAGGAAAAGTCAGAAGGCAACCTTAATGACACTCAAAATGTAGAAATATGGTGTTTCTCACAACTACCAAAAAGAAAAATGTCCAGATGTTGAGATAACCTGACAGGTTCCCAGTATGGATCCTGACAATTTATGATCCTCTTCCTGTAATTCAGTGGCATGTTAAATATTTAATACGTAGGGAGAAATGTATCCCCTAAAGAGATGTACAATTTGTTCTAGGAAAGAGAGTCACTTTGTTTGCTCAGCCTCAGTTTCCTCACTTGTGGTTCCAACATTCTATGATATGATTTATTTATCATTTATATATAATATAAATATATAATATTCAGGTATTTTCCTGAATCTAGGAACAAATTGCTTTCTGTCACTGAAAGCAATAACAACATGGCATAGTATCTGTATAAGAATTAATAAACCAATGGAACAACATAAATAGCTCTAATGTAGGCTCACATTAAGAATGTACCATATGATAAAGAGATCATCACAGATCCACGAATAAGGAATGGGATCGCCAATAAATGACAATGAGGAAAGTATTAGCTAGAGTCTTGACTTATATCAGGGAAAGAATCAAACAGATTGAAGAGTTAAAGTTTAAAAGAATCACTAAATATAATTAGAAGAAAAACATAGATGAATACTTAACGATAGGCTACATCATTCTAATCATAATGGAATTACAGAAATAAAAAATGAAAAGATGGTAGTTTTCACTACCAAAAATAACTTCTGCCTATCAAAACTGACCACAAACAAAATTCGAGGTCATTAACAACTGGAAAAGAAGATAGTTGCAAGAAAGGGTAGCTAAAAAATATTTATAACTATGTTATCCACATAGTCAACACAACGCATTGGGAGTGTTTCAAAGGGGAGAAACGAACATCCCCTTTGAAAGATAAGCAAAAGATAAGAACAGACAATTCACAAAATTATGTAAATGGAAAAATACATATGAAAGTATTCACCATTGTAATTGACTAAATGTGACTTCATTTATCTGTTTAACTGTGGGTGATAACTGACTAAACGCTGTTGAATTGGGCACTCTCTGAACAGCTGGTGAAGTGAACTTGGACAATCTTTCTGGAAGGGCAAACTGGCCATAAGAAATCAACAGTCTTGAAAGTGTTTGTACACTTTACCCTCACAATTAGACTTAATTTATTTAAATACTGAGATTTTTATAGGGAAAAAAATGTATGTTCAGGAGCATTCTCTATGGTGCTATGTATATTAGCAAAAAAAAATTGTGAAAAGGTTAAATAAGTTTTGAAACATCTAGGGAGCATCCTATTTTGAAGCCAATAAAAACAAGTTTACAAAGTTTTAAGAATATGGTAAAATGTCCCAATTTAATGTTTGGTTTTTAAAAAGTAGAATACTAGTTATTAGCTATGTGTATATAAAAAAGCCTGGGGGCTCGGTAGAGGAAGATGGCGGCATAGAGAGGAGTGGAAGCTAAGTAGTCCCCCTGGAACAACTAAAAAAACCAGAAACAACTAGCAAATAATCCAGAATAACTGCGGCGGGACAAATAAGACCATCCATTCATCACACACCAACCTGAATTGGGAGGAATGCCCAAGACCACAGCATAAAATCTGCAAGTAAAACCTGCGGATCCAAGCCGGGAAACCACTCCCCCATAGCCTGAGCTGCAAAGCCTCGTGGTGCCAGAGAGAAGCTCTCTCCCAGCAAGCAAATATAGCTCAGCTGAGCTCCAACAGGGGTTTTAAGTAGCAAGTGTGAACTGCTCACTACAAGTACGAATCCCCAGAAAACAGACAGAGGCTTTGGGTGATGACTGACCTTGCTTGGACTTGGTCTGAAGGGGACTATCTGTTTCTTTTTCAGCTCAGTGGAGAAAGCCCCAGCCATTACAGTTCCCAGGACCTGTGACTCAGAGAAGGGTGGAGATAGCACAAGCAGAGAGAGAGACCACTGAAATGCTAATGACCTCCCCCTAGGGGGTCTATCTTCTCTAAGAGGAAAGGGGTGGGGCCCTTTCCATTCAGAACCAGACCCCAGAGTCTGGGGGAACACAACCATACCTCCTCACACCAGTCAAGAATTATAGGCTAACTAGCACCACCTGCTGGGCAGAAAAGCACAGTGACCCGAGGCACAGAGTGGAACAGTTTTCTAAGACAGACCCTCAGGGAAACCAGATACTGAATACTTCTTCCCTCTGGGACCTGAGCCTGTTCTGGTCTGGGAAAGCCTGATTGGATAACCAACGAAACTATGCCTAGACAACAGATGATTACAACCTACACTAAGAGGAACAAAGTTATGGCCCAGGCAAAGGAACAAACGTATACTTCATCCGAGATACAGGAATTTAAACAACTAATGCTAAATCAATTCAAAAAGTTTAGAGAAGATATTGCAAAAGAGATAGAGGCTGTAAAGAAAACACTGGGCATACATAAGGCAGAAATCAAAAGTTCAAAAAAAACAACTAGTAGAATCTATGGAAATGAAAGGCACAACACAAGAGATGAAAAACACAGTGGAAACATACAACAGCAGATCTCAAGAGGCAGAAGAAAACACTCAGGAACTGGAGAAAAAACACCTGAAAGCCTACATGCAAAGGAGCAGATGGAGAAAAGAATGAAAAAATATGAGCAACGTCTCTGGGAACTTAAGGATGAAACAAAGTTCAGTAATATACGTATCATTGGTGTCCCAGAAGGAGAAGAGAAGGGAAAAGGGGCAGAAACAATAATAAAGGAAATAATTAATAAAAATTTCCCATCTCTTATGAAAGACATAAAATTACAGATCCAAGAAGCGCAGCATACTCCAAACAGAATAGATCCGAATAGGCCTACGCCAAAACACTTAATAATCAGATTGTCAAATGTCAAAGACAAAGAGAGAATCCTGAAAGCAGCGAGAGAAAAGCAATCCATCACATACAAAGGAAGCTTAAAAAGACTGTGCGGATCTCTCAGCAGAAACCATGGAGGCAAGAAGGAAGTGGTGTGATATATTTGGGATACTGAAAGAGAAAAACCACCAACCAAGAATCCTATATCCAGTAAAGCTGTCCTTCAAATATGAGGGAGAGCTCAAAAGATTTTCTGACAAACAGACAATGAGAGACTTTGTGAACAAGACACCTACCCTACAGGGAATGCTGGGGGGAGCACTACAGCATGACAGAAGACAGGAGTGTGTGGTTTGGAACACAATTTTGAGAGATGGTCGCACAACAATGTAAGTACACTGAACAAAGATAACCATAAATATGGTTGGGAGAGGAAGGTTGGGAGCATGTGAGACACCAGAAGAAAGGAGGAAAGATAAAGACTGGGACTGTGTAACTTGGTGAAATCTAGAGTGTTCAATGGTTGCGATAAAATGTACAAATATGTTCTTTTATGAGGGAGAACAGGCAAATGTCAACCTTGCAGGGTGTTAGAGGTGGGGA
>PVKY010006147.1:0-16363 GCA_004027775.1 Bradypus variegatus
CAGGGCTTCCCTGGAGGGCTGGCATGCACTTAGGGCATGGCGCAGCCTTCCCTCAGCAGAGGTCCTGGAAGAGCACGGCTGAGAAGGGGGACCCACTCGGAAATCCCAGGGACCCTATGCCAGTGCCAGGGACTTGTGGGTCAGCGGCGGAGACGATCTGTGGTGGGACTGAGGTGAAGGCTTGGACTCTTGCAACAGCCTTAAATCTCTGGGAACACCTAGGATGTTTGATTATTAAAGCTGCCCTGCCTCCCTAACCACTCAGACACACGCCCCACATTCAGGGCAGACAGCACCAACAACACACCCAAACTTAGTGCACCAATTGAACAAGTGTCAGATCCCCACACACCACAAAGACAAATTTGGGAAGAACTGACTTGAGGGGAATAGGTGACATGCGGACGCCATCTGCTCATTAGTTAGAGAAAGTGTACGCCACCAGGCTGTAGATCTGACAAATTAAAGATCCGTATTTTTTAGACCCTGAAAGAACCCTATCAAGTAAAGCAAATGCCAAGAGGCCAAAAACAACAGAAAATCTTAAAGCATATGATAAAAGCAGACGATATGGAGAAGCCAAACCCAAACACCCAAATTAAAAGATCAGAAGAGACACAGTACTTGCCACAATTAATCAAAGAACTAAAGACAAACAGCAAGAGCATGGGAAAGGATATAAATGACATGAAGAAGACAGAACATGGCACAGGATATAAAGGACATAAAGAAGACCCTAGAAGAGCATAAAGAAGAAATTACAAGAATAAATAAAAAAACAGAAGCTCTTATGGAAATAAAAGAAACTGTAGGCCAAATTAAAAAGACTCTGGATACTCATAGTACAAGATTAGAGGAAGTTGAACAACGACTCAGCATCCTCGAGGACCACAGAACAGAAAATAAAAGGACAAAAGAAAGATTGGGGAAAAAAATCGAAATGGATCTCAGGGATATGATAGATAAAATAAGATGTCCAAATTTAAGACTCATTGGTGTCCCAGAAGGGGAAGAGAAGGGTAAAGGTCTAGAAAGGTATTCAAAGAAATTGTTGGGGAAAACTTCCCAAACCTTCTACACAATATAAATACACAAAGCATAAATCCCTGTGAACTCCAAATAGAATAAATCCAAATAAAGCCACTCCAAGACATATTCTGATCCAACTGTCAAATACTGAAGAAAAGAAGCAAGTTCTGAAAGCAGCAAGAGAAAAGCAATTCACCACATACAAAGGAAACAATGTAAGACTACGTAGTGACTACTCAGCGGCCACCATGGAGGCGAGAAGACAGTGGCATGACATATTTAAAATTCGGAGAGAGAAAAATTTCCAACCAAGAATACTTTATCCAGCAAAACTCTCCTTCATATTTGAGAGAGAGCTTACATTTTTCACAAAGAAATGCTGAGAGACTTTGCTAATAAAAGACCTGCCCTACTTCAGATACTAAAGGGAGCCCTACAAACAGAGAAACAAAGAAAGGAGAGAGAGATATAGAGAAATTTAACAGACATATATAGAATATTAAATCCCAAATCACCAGGACACACATTCTTCTCTAGTGATCACAGATCTTTCTCCAGAACAGACCATATGCTGGGACATAAAACAAGCCTCAATAAATTTAAAAATAAAATTGAATTTATTCAAAGCACATTCTCCAACCGCAGTGGAATACAAATAGAAGTCAATAACCATCAGAAACTTAGAAAATTCACAAACACTTGAAGGGTGAAAGTCAGGGGGAGATGAAAATATTCCCGGATAATCAAAAGCTGAGGGACTTCATCATCAGTAGATCAGTCCTATAAGAAATGCTAAAGGGAATTGAGCAGGCTGAAAGGAAGGAACACTAAAAGATTGACTGAGACCACATGAAGAAATAAAAATTTCCAGTGAAGATCACATGGTAAATATAAATACCAATACTACTGTATTTTTTTCTTTCTAACGCCACTGTTTACTTCCTATAGGATCTAAAATACATACACTGTAATGATAAATCCGTGGTTTTGGACTCACTGTAAAATACGTAATTTTTGACAAGAACTACATAAAGATGGGGGAATGGAGGAGTAAAGGAACATAGTTTATGTATCCTATTGAAGTTAAGTTGGTATCAAAGACAAAAAAGATTGTTATAGATTTAAAAGGTTAAATTTAAGCCCCCAGTAAACACAAAGAAAGTATCAGAGACTTTGACCATAGAGATGAAAAGTGGAGTATGGGTTATGAGAAGTAGGGGAAGGGGAAATGGGGAGTTAAGAAATGAATGCAGGATTTCTGTTTGGGGTGTAGGGAAATTTCTAATAATGGATGGTGGGAAGGTGATAGCATTACAACATTCTAAATGTGATTAATCCCACTAATGGAATACTAGGGAGGGGTTGGACTGAGAAGATTTAGGCTGTATATATGTTTCCACAAGTGAAAAAAAGACAGTCTAAATAGATAATCACAATTAAATGCCAAGGATGATCCTGGGTGGGATCTGAGGATGGAGGAGAGGAGGCTCAAAGGGACACAGTTGGGACATAAAAAAAAAGGAAATATAGAATGTAAGCTTTGTATCAATGTTGAATTTCTTGAACTTCTTAGCTGTACTTAATGGGAATGCACAAAAGAATGTTCTTGTTCGTGGGAAATGTAAATGTGAATTATATTGTTTGTTCAAGGTTGTGTGCAACTTGCTCTCATATGTTCAGAAGACAGAGCAATAGATGATGGATGATAGATAGGGAGAGAGGGAGGGAAAGAAAAATGGTGGTGTGACAGGATGTTTAAGCTGGTGGATTGGGGGATTGGGGGAGAGGGGTCGGGGTATGCTGAAGTTCTGTTTATGGGGTGTATTGTGTTTGCATCCCAGTATACACATAGGGACCATTCTGCTCCCTCTGGAACAGGGCTGGGGACCCACAATGGGAGCACAGGCTGGCTCTACCCCACATTGTGGAGGACATGGGGAAGGCACTAGCAAGGGCACCAGGAGCTTCTTCTTTGGCTTTTGAAGCTGCTTTTCTTGTTTCAGCACTTGTGCAGTTAATCCAGCCCTTTAACTGGTTTCCATCATTTTGAAGAAGGTTACTGTCTTTAAGATTCCTCTGCTGACTTTGACTGACGGGAGTTGGAACAACGGTCACCCTCAGAGCCAGCGATCTGAAGTAGCTAGCCAGCGATCAGACCATACATCCCCAGAGTTTGGAGGACTAGGTTTTTGTGTCCTACCCTGGCACCCAGAAAGCTGCACCAAGCCTGAGCTGCAGTCCCCACAGCTACCAACTGCAAAGCTGGGGGTTGGGGGATCATGGCCACCATAGGGAGGTAGAACTCACTAATGTTTACCAGCCTCTTCTTCCTGCTCCTCTGTGAATACTACAGAGTATTCCACTAGGCTTTGAATTTTCAAAATAGTTGATCTCTGTTCCTGCCCCTGCCAGTTCAATAATTGTTTTAGTGGAGGAACTGATTCCTAGGGTTCCTACTCTGCCGTCTTCTCACAATCCCAATTCTCCCTTAACTTTGATATGCTTGGTGTCCTGGGACTGAATCTGATGTTTCCTGCTCCAGGTATCATTGTGATCACAGATGGAGTGACCAGCGTCCCTGATGTTGCTGTCTGTGAGACACTGCTGAACCAGCTTCGCAGTGGCACTGTGGCTTGTTCCTTTGTGCAGGTGAGGACTTTCTAGGAAGAAGGAGAGGAAAGTGTGGTGTCCCACAGAGTTGGATATTGCAGGTTATGACCTCCCACTAATGCCTTTGACATAGTTACATGGAGGGAAGTTGTCATAATGGAACAGGTTAGGTAGCAGTTGGGGGAGAAGACTCAGCATCTTAATACTTCTTCCTTAAGATTTGGGAGGCAGCATGTTACAGTAAAAAGAATGCCAAATTTCAAATCTTACAGATCCAGTCCCACCTCCTCCATTAGATTAGTCATTATTGTTTGGGTTGCAAGGATCAGAAACCAGCTCAATTCAAGTACCTTAAGCAACTGGGGACAGAGGTATATGCAGAGAACTACAGTTAATTTGGATGGGTAGACTGCAGGGTAGGAAGCAAAGAGCTATAGGAAACAAAGCTGGGGAATGGGGGATAGGCATAGGCCAGAGCATGAAAAGGAGTGTAAGCATAGTCCTGTGTGTGTTTGATGCAGACATACAGAGGGAAAGTCACTGGTTTGATTTATGTTTATAAAGTTCACTTATGCTGCTGGGTGGAGGGCAGGAATGATTCAGAAAGGATCAGGCCTCAGATTAGGGGAATTAAGTATAAGAGAGAAGGAAATGAGATTGAAAAAATGAAAAGGTAGAATTAATATGACTTACGATTAATGAGATATTGGGGCTGGGGGAGAAAGAGGAGATAAGGATATCTCTGAGTTTCTGACCTTAGTGATGACTAGGTAGCAGGCAGAGCAAACAGGAAGAGGAGTTGGGGTGGAGTATGGGAGAAATGATGAATTCAAGGTTGTGTATGAACGGTTTGAAGTTCTATGTGTGTTCCATTTGCTAATGCTGCCGTTATGCAAAATACTAGAAATGGATTGGCTTTTATAAAGGGGTTTTATTTGGTTACAAATTTGCAGTCTGAAGGCCATTAAAATGTCAAAATTAAAGCTTCAACACAAGTATACCTTCACCGAAGAAAGGCCAATGGCATCCAGAAAACCTCTGTTAGCTGAGAAGGCATGTGGCTGGCGTTTATCATAGTACATAATTACTTAACGTGTCTGGCATCTTCTTCCTTTGCTCCCAGGTTGTATTTCAAAATGGCTTTCTCCCAGAACATTTCTCTCCAGGCGTCTGGGAGTATTCTCTTGGTTTCTTCCAGGCAAACTCTGGGATAGCAAAAGTCTACTTTCAATGCCCATCTTCAAAATATCTCTGTTGGCTGCAGCAGTGAGCTCCTTCTGTCTGAGCTCTTATAGGGCTCAGTAAACTAGTCAAGACCCATGCTGAATTGGCGAGGCCACGCTTCCACGGAAATAATCCCATCAATAGGTCACACCCTAATCAAAGGTGTTACTAGTCACATCTTCATGGAAACAGCCTAATCCAAAGATTCCAACCTAATCAACACTAGTTGCCCCTAAAAGATTGCACCAAAGAACATGGCATTTTGGGGGACATAATACATCCAAACCGGCATAATGTGTCAACAGTTAAGAACATTGCCTTTGGAGTTAGATATGCCTGGTCCGAATCCTGACTTCACTTAGCTAGCTGTGTGACACTGGTTGCATCACTTACCTCTAGGTCAGATTAATTTGTATATGGAGATCATGATAGTACCTGTCTTATTGGGTGAGGTGACGCATTTAAAGCATTTATCATAGTACATAATTACTTAATGAATGGATGCTGTTTGTAGCCGTTAGCAGTTGTATGTACAGATCTGATGCTCAGAAGAGAGCACTAGTTGAGAGAGTGAGCGATT
The DNA here is from genome assembly GCA_004027775.1 of Bradypus variegatus. NCBI lineage: Eukaryota > Metazoa > Chordata > Mammalia > Pilosa > Bradypodidae > Bradypus > Bradypus variegatus. The sequence goes on from PVKY010006147.1 coordinate 5,444, forward strand.
TAGGATTTGTCAGCCTACAGATGGTAATTGGGAAGAGATGAAAGTTCCAGAAGAACCTTGGGGAACACCAGTGTTTATTAGTCTTTCATAGGAAGAGTGCCTAGCAAAGAATAAACAGGAATAATCAGATAAGAACTGGGAGATTCTAGTGTCAGAGAAGTCAGAGTTTCAGGAAGGAAGGAGTAAACAGTGTGAGATGCAGTAGAAAGTTAAGTAAAAGAAGGAATGAGAAGGACCCTTTGGATTTGATGAGTAGGAGATCACAGGGATCTTTTTCAGAGCCATTCCAGTGAAGGGGTGGTAAGGGAAATGATTGCAGTGGATTGCAGAGTGGATAGAAGAGAAGGAATTAGAGACAGTTGTTGACACAATAAATTTGGCTATAAAATCAAGTGGAGAGGGGGAGAGGAAATGGGAGTCAGAAGGGAGTACAGGGTCAAAGAAGGGGTGTTTTGTTTTGTTTTTTAAGCTTTTAAGACTTAATCATGTTTCTAAGAAGCCTTGGTAAATTAGAGTTTGAAAATAAGGGAAAGAAAGGGATGCCTTATGAAATGAAGTTCCTAAATTGACAGGAGGGCATTGGCTTAAGAAAACAAATTGAGGGAATCTCTTAGAACAGGAAAGTAGGATTTCTTACTTTGAAACTAGAAGTATAGAAGTGAAAATGTAGGTACATTCTGCCAAGGGCCTCTGATTTCTCTCTGAAGTAGAAGGTAAAGATGTGTACTGTAAGGAAAGGATGACCAAGTTGGGGGAAAGGTGCAGTATTGAGGACAGACCTGAAAGACTAGCTGCGTTGGTGCCATACGTTTTGATGTAGCACCAACCTACACAACTGTGCAGTTTTCTCCATCTGGGCTCCAAAGGCTATGTGTAGAGGTTGTGATCCTAGTAGGGGTTTTGAGGTGGAAGCAGAAAAGTTAAGAGGACCAGGGAGTTGAGAATGATGCTTCTTGAGTTGTTTGAACATAGGGTTTAGGCTGGATTGAGAAAGACGTTTTAGCAGAAGGTTGAGTATAGATTTTTGAGTATAGATTTGGATAGAGCAGAGGGTTCAAGGACTGGCAGTCTCAGAGAGGTCAAAGAGCAACAGTAGGACGAGGGTGGAAAGACACTAAAGGATTAGGCTGTGTGTAACGAGTGGGATGGCATTTGAGATTGCAGAGATGAAGTGGTTCCAGATGAAGCCAGGGGCCAGAGTGTAGCTGATGGGCAGGTGAGTTGGAATAGAGATAGTTACTGAAGACTAGAGTTGAGGAACTGAAAGGCCAGGAAATTGAATGAATCACTGAGAGCAGAGGTCCACAAACTTTCTGTGAAGGGCTAGATAGTACACATTTTAAGCTTTGTGGGCAATATGGTTTGTGTCACAGCCACTCAACTCTGCTGTTGTAACACAGAAGCCATCCTAAACAATACAAAAATGAATGACTGTGCCTGTGTTCCAATGGAACTTTATTCCAAAATAGGTGATGGGCCAGATTTGGCCTGCAGCTGTATGTAGTTTGTCAAACCCTGATCTAGAGCCTTGGTACTCAAAAGTTTGGTCCCCAGACCAGCCACATTGGCATCACCAGGGAGCTTGTTGGAAGCACAGATTTTCAGATTCCACCCCAGACCTACTACATTTTAACACCCCCTACCCCCTGTGCCCCAGGTGTTTAATATGCACACTGAAGTCTGAGAAGTGCTTCATTAGAGACACCCTGATGTCCCTCAGGGTGCTGACAAGAAGCCAGTGAACCAGTTGCCAAAACCTTTAGTGAATGGGGGGAAGGTTGGTATTTAATGTTGAGGAAGAAGTAGAGCAGAGGATGGTGTGGTCAAATGGCATGGGCTTCAAACAGACAGGCTTAAGAGAGGCATGTTGCAGAACAGAGGTCTTTAGCTAGGAGAACACTGGAGAACTTCCCACCCTGTGGTTCAGAGGATGGGAGCAGCCACATAGCTCAGTCTCTTCTCCTGTTCTACTTTTCTGTGTCCCTTTTGGAGCTGGGTCTCTAATTGCTCACTTTCTCCAGGTGGGAGGAGTTTACTCTTATGACTGCAGTTTTGGCCATGTGCCCAACGTGGAATTGATGAAGTTCATTGCAATGGCAACATTTGGGTCCTACCTGTCCACTTGTCCTGAGCCCGAGCCAGGCAACCTGGGTCTGACTGTCTACCACCGGGCATTCCTTCTCTACTCCTTCCTGCGCAGTGGGGAAGCCCTGAACCCTGAATACTACTGTGGTGAGAGGCAGTCTGGGTTGATGTGGGATGGGAGGAGTATAGAATGGGCCCAAGATTTATGCAGGAATGGGTGGAGGGTTTAGGTCTCTGGGGAACTGTAAGTATAACTGTGGCCAACTACTCTGGCACTTGTTCTTCCCCAGGATTTCAGTGTAGCCCACCCCCATATATATCTGTCAGCTGGCAGAAAATCACTTCCCCTTCTCCATCTTCACTGGTTTTCTAGGCTCTCAGCACCGTCTATTTAATGAGCACCTCGTCTCTGCAAGCAGCAACCCTGCCTTGGCCCTGCGCCGGAAGAAGCACACTGAGAAGGAGGTATCAGCCGACTTGGTCAGCACTGTGTCAGTACGACTTCGAGAGGGCTACAGTGTCCGAGAGGTCATACTGGCCAAAGGTGAGGGTCACTAGGCCCTGCTATATCCCAGAAGTCTCTAAGAATTTGTGTGTGGGTGAGGAGCTGCTGAACAAAGCAGAGGCACATGTGTACCTCATGTCAGATTATCACATGAAAGGCCCTGCTTGCCATTTGAGACAAGTGGATTTTGAGTTGCCTTTGGGCTTGCTTTTTCTTAGCATTTCACCTCCCAGTTCCATCTCCTTCTTTCTCATTGTGAATTTGCTTAGTGTGGTTTGGTATCCTGCACTTGGCTTTGTTTTCAGATTCTTCTTTCCAACTTCTGTTTGTGTCAGTTGAGAGGCTCTGGGCCTGAAATCAATGAAACAATGCTTGGACCCTTTGACCACTCTAGAGTTCCATGAAGTGGGTGGGGGTTACAGATAGTACTCAGTCCCAGGCCTGGAGTCCTATGCATTCTCCCCTGAAGGAGGGTCTCAACTGGAGGTGAAGCTGGTACTGCTTTGGAAACACAACATGCGCATTGAGTATGTGGCTGTGGCACCCTGGCCCCTGGAGCCTGAGGGCCCTCGAGGAACCCGGGTGGAAGTGACAATGGAAGGCGGCTATGACATTCTGCATGATGTGTCCTGTGCTCTAAGGCAACCTATTCGTTCACTATATCGCACCCACGTTATCCGGCGGTTCTGGAACACACTGCAGAGGTAAGTGAGGTCACCACTCAGTGAGTGACACCTCTTCGCTGTCCTCTTTGTTGTTTGGAGGGAAAGATCTATGAAGTTGAGAGCTGGGGAGAGTCACCCAGAGCAGCATACTGGTCCAGGGTCCCATTTCCTCCTGATGTCCAAGCAGGCTGAGGCTCCCCTCCTCTATACCTGCCAGAGTCCAATGTGGCTCAGGATTGGCCCTTGTTCTACAGCATTAACCAGACGGACCAGATGCTAGCCCACCTTCAGTCCTTTTCCTCAGTCCCAGAACATTTCACACTTCCTGACAGCACCAAGAGCGGAGTACCACTCTTCTATATCCCTCCTGGCTCCACCACCCCGGTGAGTGACTCTGATACTCATTGTCCCCATTTCATGCTTACCCAGACTTGGATTAACACAGCATCTGGAACCCAGAGTTCCCTTCTGTTTCCTTCCCTCTCAATTCTGAGGTACCCAAGCCAGAACCCTAAGTTTTAGTCTTGAGAGCATCTCTCCTCCCTCCTCCCAAGCCCGCAGGGGAGGAAAAGGATCTAGAGAGAAAGCCTGCCCTCAGCAGACCACAGGTATCATAAGTAGAGACTTGACAAATGTCTGGGTGGTGTATCTCATCAGGCTGCAAGCTCCCTTGCCCCCCCTCCACCCGGCATTCTCTGGCCTCCCACCTTTACCTATATGCAGCCACTTACCAACCACTGTGGACTGTGCACTTCCTAAAGACCATAGCTTCTTTTTGTCCTCTGCTTTCCTTACACACAGTCCATGGCTGTCAGCCTAGCACTGATGGGCCAGTGGCTTATGGTCATATGCAGTGGCCCTCGTCACAAGGTCCCTCTGTCACTCAGCAGACTTTCCTCCAAAGTCAGTGATGGAAGCCAGGCAAGTTCCATCCTTGGACTGGATTCTACTTTAAAGGGCTGTAGTCTGTCCTTGGACTCAGTCATTCTAATGTAGCCTAGCTACTGGAGATAGTGTTTTGCATCTGTCCCAGACTGTGCCAAAGTTTCATGTAGCGCTAACCACCATTGTCTCTGATCCACTGAACTGAGTCTGCTGATGGTGATAGTTGCTAATTGGAGGTTGTACTCTGGTTCTCTGTGAATGCTCTTATAGGGCTTTCCTCCCTGTCTGCAGGTGCTCTCCCTTCAGCACAGTGGTTCCGACTCGTCTCATGCCCAGTTTGCTGCCTACTGGAAGCCAGTGCTGTCCATGGATGCTAATTCATGGCAGCGTTGGCTGCACATGCATCGCCTGGTGCTAATCCTGGAGCATGATACGTGGGTATCCTCCTAGGGCCGTAGGCAGATGGGAGAATGGGGTTGAGGAGACAGGGTACGGGGAGGCAGGAGAAAACATACCAGCATTTAAGCCCTTACCAACCTTGGCCAAAGAAAAACTGTGGTCCTTTCCTGGTCTTCGTGCTCATCAGCCCCATATCCTCAGGCAGGGCCTGGAAGAGAGAGGTGGCAGTCTGTTCTTTTCCCCCATGATTGGGGCTGGGAAGGTCTGATCTCAGTCTGCATCCCCCTTCCCAGACCAGTCCCCAAGCACTTGCACACCCCGGGCAGCAATGGACGCTACAGCACTATCCAGTGCAGAATCGCACATTCCTCCCTGACCTCTCTGCTTCGGGACTGGAGCAGCTTTGTGCTAGTGGAGGGTTATTCTTATGTCAAGCTACTCTCCAGGTGGGCAAAATGATGTCTCCTCACTCTTCCCGTGGCCACCACCTCATCCTATGTCTCTTCTAATTCCAGACCTCACCCCTACTTCCTCCTAAATCTGTTTACTCAGGGTACTCACCCCCAGGGTACTCACTAACTCTCATTTCTCCCCAGTGCCCCAGACCAGCCCCCTTCCTCCTTCTACATGGTCCGCATCATTTCCAAGGCCCCATGCATGGTTCTCCGCTTGGGTTTTCCCATTGGCACACCAGCACAGGCCCGGCATAAGGTGAGCTGGGCCCTGACTGCCTCTCAGACCAAGGAGTCCTGTATTATGCACTAGCTTCCTCTCTCCAAACCCCAGAGGGTCAGGTCTAGTAGGAGAGGAGCTCCCAGCCTAAGTAAAGCTTGGAGTAGAGAGCCCTAACTGAGAAGTCACCTGTTTGTGGGCCCTTAATCCCATACCAAGCAGGAGATAGGAGTAGGAGGATCTGACCACATTTTCCTCTCAGATTGTTTCAGGTTTACAGGAAGAGATCCTGCAGCTGCGTTTCCCCCACCGGGTACAGAGCAAGGAACCAACACCCAAGGTGAAACGGAAAGGGCTGGGGGGCATTGGTGGGGGCAGCTCTCCCTCCAAGTCACCCCCCATGCTGGGACCACAGCAGGCCTTGTCTGACCGGCCTTGCCTTGTGGTCCTGCATAAACCACTGGACAAGCTACTCATCAGGTTGGTAGAGTTTGTGGCTGGGGCCCAGGAACATGTGGGAGGACTGTGGCTTAGCTATGTATGAATAGAGATCAGTAGGTGTATTGCCTCCATTACCTAGGTATGAGAAGCTACCCCTGGACTACCGGGCACCCTTCTTGCTGACACTGGAGCCACCAGGGCCACTGCCTTTGGTCTCAGGCCGCTCAGCCTCTTCTAGCCTAGCATCACTGTCTCGCTACCTCTACCATCAGCGCTGGGTCTGGAGTGTTCCATCAGGGTTGGCACCTGCACTGCCCCTCAGCGCCATTGCCCAGCTCCTCTCCATCCTCACTGAGTATGTCACCTGAGCCTGCCAGGGAACTTGGGGCAGGGAGAGAGTGAGTACAGACTCTGGATTTGGACACTGGCAGGAAGCCTAACAAGGCATTTCTCTCTGAGTCCCAGTCTCCTTGCTCCTGCTGTTATGCAGACTGTATGGCAATGAGCAGCCCATGCTACTGCCCTCCCCTTCCTGTTCTCCCCACAGTCTATTTCTTATGGCCTCTGGTGCATCACCCAAGGACTAGGCTGCCTTGATGACTGCTGTGAGTTGGGTATGTGAGCAGTGGGTAAGGAAGAGGCTACACGCTGAGTGATCTTTCCCTTCTCCACCCTGTCCTTGCCCCTGCCTTAATGGGGCTTCAGAGTCCGTCTGTCTGAAGGGTTCCACTTCGCCTGCAGTGGGGAAGGCATCATCAACATGGTCCTGGAGCTTCCAATTCAGGTATGCGTCATTCCTCATGTCACCTCTCACCAAGGTCTGCTACAATCCCAGGGACACTCACCTCTGAGCTGGGTTGAGACTCCTGGAAACTCTGCTTCACAGGGACCCTATGGCCAAGAACCAGCCTGAGACCAGTCCCAGGACAAAGTGGCAAGGGAACTAAAGTTCTGAGGGCTGTAGCTAGGCAGGCCAGATCTCTGCATTGGCTGAAGTTGGTCCATGATCTCCCATATTTCCCACAGAACGAGCCTTCTGGGCAGCCTGCAGCTGTGGAAAAGCATACATGTGTTGTCCAGTACATCCTCTTCCCCCCGCACTCTACTTCTACCAAAGACAGGTGAGGCCTGACCCCTCTCTGAGATCTGCCTCTCCATATTCTCCCATTCTCCCCACTGTCCCCTAAAGTTCTATCTCCCATACCCTGAGTTAATCTTGATCCCAGAGTCAGGGGCAGTAAAACACTTCATCTGGCAGACAATGGTCTGGAAAGGCTGTGTAACACTTGGGGCTGTCCTCTGTGCCTGTCCCCTTCCTGTCCTTTATAATGCTAACTCTCTGTCATGAGGTCGTGGATTGGACACCCCCCTCTCCCAGGCTCAGAGCCTTTCTTCCCTTAGCTTCTCAACAGATGATGACAATGATGTGGAGGTAGAGGCCCTGGAGGGAGATGCAGAGCTCAATCTGGTCACAGAGGTCTGGGTGGAACCACAGTGTGGACAAGTGGGACCTGGCCCTGAAAGCTGGAAGCACCTCCAAGACTTGACATACTCTGAGATCCCTCAAGCTGTGAGTGACCTTAAAACACTGCCTTTACCCTTTACCAGGTTTGGGTGCCATCTCCTTTGGAGTACCTGTGGGCTTCCTGGCTTCTCCAAATCTCTGTATTCTGACTGTAACTGTCAGGCTTTTTTGAAAGCTGGGTGCTGGGGTACTCTGGACTAGGAAGGGTGACCCCTGACCTCTGATATTTCTCTTCTAGCTCCACCCACGGGATGCTGCCTGTATAGGCTCCATGCTGAGCTTTGAATACCTGATACAGCTGTGCCAGAGCAAGGAATGGAGTCTTTTGCCCCCAGAGCCAAGGGTCTCTGATGGTCAGTAGAGAAGGTGTCCCCCTGATTGGAGCAGGGAATAGGGTGGAAGAAAGCAGCCGCAAATAGGTAATCCAGGTCTCACTAGGTGTCTTACTTTCTTCCCTGCCTCCTAGGATTGAACCAGGGAGGAGACACCTGTGTCTATGAGATCCCTTTCCATTTTGACCTAATAGGACTGTTGCCACAGTGTCAACAGCTCCAGATGTCCTTCCTTCTGCTTTCCAGAGGTGGGTGAACTTTGTGCTCACTTACCCACATCCAAAGGTCCAGCAAACCTGGAAATATTAGAGAATAGAGAGCAGATAAGCAAGTGAGTGATGGGGACAGGAGAAGCCATGAAGCTGAAGGAGGGACTGTGTTGGTCAGGGCAGAGCCCAGGGCAGTGGGTAGCAGGAGACTCTTGGTGCTGAGCAGAGTGTGTGTCGGGCAGAGCCAGAGGGCGTCCCTCTCGCCGAGGGGCACTGTCCCGCCAACGACATGGTGCTGTGCCTGCTGCACAGTTGCCTGGGGCAGGAGCTAAGTGACCGGGAGATCCCACTGACCATCGCCGACCAGGATGCCTTTCTGAGTGAAGTGCTGCGGCGGACCTGCCATGGTTCAGGTAAGCACCCCACCTCTCTTCTGATACCAGACTCTGGCCTAGCCCTTTTCCTCCCACCCCACCTGGGTGCTTTCTGTCTTTTGGGTTTCAGCCTCCTTCTCACCCTGTCTTTGACTCAGAGCCCTGCCTCTCTGTTGGCCTTGATCTCTGATACCCTTCTCTACCTGTATTGTAGGTTCAGAGGGGCTACCAGTGGGGGGTCCTGGGATCCTGAAGGGTCAAGCAGTCATCAGCACCCAGGCCACAGGAGACTCAGCTGTCACTACCCTGGTCAGCACCAATTTTTCTTGAGCCCCTTTTCATAATGACCTCCTTCCATCACTCCATACTCATACCCCAACTTTTCATCACCCTTGATGCTACATGCCCCTTGTCAATGACAGGATGCTTTCATTTCCCTTTGTCCTGAATTATTCAAGTTCTGCCTAAGGTTGGACACCAGATCAGATGAAGGGAATGAATGGGGTTTGTATGTTCCTTTATAGATTGCTCTAAATTTGTTTCTCTGTTACAGAGTGGAGGTCCTCCTGAAGCTCTCGAGCCTCTCATCTCTGCCCAGCTCCCTCAGTGGCGCTGCTATGCAAGGCTTGTTACTCCCCAGCATGTGTTTCTGACTTTTCTCCCAGCTACCTTCTCAGGTACCAACCATTCACCTTCCTCACTAACACCCTCAGATACAAACCCCTGATCTCCCTCACTGGCTCTGATTGATGTCTCTTTTCCTCTTCAGATTTCCAATGTCTGACTGTCTGTAGCCTAGAGGGTCCCTCTCGAGAGGAGACAAAGCCCAAGTTTGAGGATTGGAGTGGGGTCCCCAGCCTCAAAGATTTGGGAGGAACTGGGGTGAAGGCTACAAAGTCCCAGGTCCCTATTCTCAGTGTAACCCCAGCTGGTAAGGCTGTTGACTTTTTAAAAAATCAGTTAAGCAGGAGCAGGAATAAGGAACAGAGGATTTGGAGACCATGTGACACCTCTTACCCACAGACAGTGCCCAGAATCAAGGAGAGCTAAGCCCACCCCTCCGTCAGGATTTACAAGCCTATGCTGGGCGTCAGGTTCCCCAAGCAGAAGGTGTCGATGGGCCCCGGACCAGGTGTCCTGTCTACATCTATAGCTGTTCCCTGGAAGCACTGAGGGAGCAAATGGTTGGCATACAGCCCCCTCAGGCACCTCGGGACCTCATCTTCCGGTGAGTGCCCTCAATGTTGACCTATGCTCTACCCCAACTTTTGCTCCCAGCAAAGATCAGGTACACTCTAATGGGTATGGGTGGACAGGTTGACAGTCCGTGGCAGGAACTCAACTTCTTAGCCATGTCCTGCCAACTCCTTGCAGGGCTTCCTTAGGCAAACCAGTTGAACTTATTGGACCATGAATACATTTGGTAAGGGTCAGTACATGATCCATTTGAGTGGGGAAAGTGATAAGTCTGAGGTATCAATTAGGGGAGTTGGCCAGGCTCTATTTTTCCTCCTGTTTTAGGACTCAGTTGCTTGACCACCCCTCCCCATCCTCACCCTGGATGGAGCCCAGGTACAAGGAGGCAGCCAACCACTGTGCCTTGCTGCAGGAGCATGCACAGCGCTGCTATGTCCGTGGTGAGCACAAGGGGCATGAGAGGGAACTTCAGGAGGAGCAAGACTTAGAAGGGAGGAGACAGAAGGATTACAGGGATGGGGACTGGAGAGGCTATTCCAGGGCTTGACCCTGGTGGCCTCTTCTTTCCTCAGGGCTGTTTCGGAACTTACAGCAAGCACAGAGCGTGACCTCCCAGGACCTGCTGACAGCAGTAGATGCCTGTGAGGAGCTACTACAAGAAGTGGACATCACCCCCTTTTTACTTGCCCTATGTGGCCACATTCGGGTTTTGCCTCCTGCACCCCCAAGCCCTGGTCCTCTCAGCCCTGGGCTCTTCACCAGTAGCATTGAGGATGGCCCTGAGCCTCGGGAACGACCTGTGCTAGCTTCTGAGTCCAGGTTAGGATTGTACTTGAATGACATATTAGGGGGCATATAGACAGTCCCTATGAATAAGGACCTTCCAATTCAGGGGATTGGCTGTACAAGTTAGTACCTAAGCACCAGAGAAGCAGTGGGTGCCTCTCTATCACTAACTTCCTGCCTCCCATTCAGGCTTCTTTCTCCCATTTGTCATGGGCAACAGTTTCCTTCCCAGGTTCACCCCATCTCCTGCCTTGGTGTGGACTATTAAGCTGGGCTAGGGGTAGGGAGTTCCAAGTTGCACACAGTGAAAGGAGAGGCTTGTTCTGAGGACATTCTTAAAATAGTAACAATCCCCCAAAGCTGTGAGTTTCATAAGAGCAAGAACTGCAGGTACTTTGCTCACTGCCGAGTCCCTTGTTCACCTTGGGTTCAACAGGTCTCTGTTGAAGGAGGGATAAAGGGAGGGAGAAAGACAAGCAGGCAGACAGGGATTTGTCTAGCATCTGCAGCGTATTGGTGTTTGTGAAGCATAAGAACCAAAGGGATATGCTGATGACTCCCAGATTAGAACTCTAGCCCATTTTCCTCTCTGGAGCTCTAGATCCCCCCCCTTACATGTCCCCCAAATGAATGCATTTTCTTCCACCAAAATTAGCTTTTCCATCTGTGTTCCCCATTCACAATAAACAGCATCACTGTCCACCCAGTGATCCAAGTCAGAAAACAGAGTCATCCTGATTCATTCCTCTGTTTCACGGAAATGTCCAGCCATTAAGAACTGTGGAGGGTAGAGCTGGAAGGGTGGGTTTGTTCTGTTTGCCTTTTCCACCTCCAATGCCATTGTG
>PVKY010006148.1:0-16362 GCA_004027775.1 Bradypus variegatus
CAATTGTAGGTGAGATCTTTTGATTAGATTATTTCCTTGGAAGTGTGGACATGCCCATTCAGAGTAGGTCTTGATTAGTTCCCTGGAGTCCTTAAGAGAGCTCACAGAGAAAGAGAGCTCAGAGCCGACACAGAAGCTGACACTGGGAGATGCTTGGAGATGCAGAGAGAAGGACATTTGGAGATGTTAAGCTAAGAGATGAAGCCCAGAGTATGCCTTGAAGAAGCTAAGACAGGACTCCCAGATTCTTAGAGAGAAACACCCCAGGAGAGCAAGCAAAGATGCATGGAGGCTGAGAGAGAGAAGCTAAGAGAGACAGAAGCCCAGAGACATTTTGGAGACAGCCATTTTGAAACCAGAACTTGGGAGCAAAGGACTAGCAGACACCAGCTACATGCCTTCCCAGCTAACAGAGGTGTTCTGGATGCCATTAGCCATTCTTCAGTGAAGGTATTCTGGCGCTGATGCCTTAGTTTGAACACTTTATGGCCTTAGAGCTGTAAATTTGTAACTGAGTAAATCCCCTATATAAAAGCCACTCCATTTCTGGTATTTTGCATAACAGCAGTGCTAGCAAACCAGAACACTATTCAACATGGTTCTAAAGTCTTAGTTAATGCAATAATACAAGAAAAGTAAATAAAGGGTATACAGACTGGGAAGGAAGAAATCTTTGTTCACAAGCAATATGTAGAAAAATCTCAAAGATATGTCTATATAGAAAACCCCAAAGAATCAACCAGAAAACTCCAAAACCCAACAAATGACTCTAGCAAGGTTATAGGGTACAAAGAATAATATACATAGGGTATATAGCAGCAATGAAGAATTGGAATTTGAAATAAAAAACACAACACCATTTACAGTAGCACCCCCAAAATTAAATGCTTTGGTATAAATCTAACAAAATATATAAAAGATCTATATGAGAAAAATTACAAAACTCTGATGAAAGAAATCATAAATAAATGGAGAGATATTCCATGTTCATGGGTAGAAAGTCTCAATATTATTAGTCCATTCTTCACAACTTGATTTATAGATTCAATGCAATCTCCATCAAAATCCCAGCAAGGTATTTTGTGGTTTGACAAATTGATTCTAAACTTTAAATGGAAATCCAAAAGACCCAGAATAGCCAACACAGTACTGAAGAAGAAAATCAGAGTACACACACTACCCAGCTTCAAGAGTTACTATAAAGCTACAGTGATCAAGACAATGTGGTGTTGGTGATTGTGCCAGTTTGTATATTTATGTCCCCCAGAAAAAGCCATATTCTTTAACACATTCTTGTGGGGACAGGCGTATTAGTGTGCATTGGGTTGGAACTTATTGGTTCAGGGTCCATGGAGATGTGACCCACCCAACTGTAGGTGATAACTCTGATTGGATACTTTCCATGGAGGTGTGGCCCCACCCATTCAGCATGGGCCTTGATTAGTTTATTGGAGCACTATACAAGCTCAGGCAGAAGGAGTGAGCTTGCAACAGCCAAGAGGGACACTTTGAAGAATGCACAGAAGCTGAAAGAGTGGCTGCAGATGAGAGACAGTTTGGAGACGGCCAATGAAAGCAGACTCTTGCTCTGGAGAAGCTAAGAGAGGACAAATGCCCCAAGAGCAACTGAGAGTGACAATTTGGAGAGAAGCTGAAGCCTAGAGAGGAACACCCTAGGAGAAAGCTATTTTGAAACCAGAACTCTGGAGCAGACGCCAGCCACATGCCTACACAGCTAACAGAAGTTTTCTGGACACCATTGGCCATCCTCCATTGAAGGTACCCGATTGTTGATGCCTTACCTTGGACATTTTATGGCTTTAAGACTGTAACTGTGTAACCAAATAAGCCCCCTTTTATAAAAGTCAATCCATTTCTGGTGTTTTGCTTTCCGGCAGCATTAGCAAACTAGAACAGTGATGGAATAGACAGATAAATGGAACAGAAGGAAGAGTCCAGAAGCAGAGGCGCACAAATACAGTCAGCTGATCTTTGACAAGGGGGCAAAGGCAGTTCAATGGAGAGAGGATGATCTTTTCAACAAATGATGCTGGAATAACTGGAAATCCATAGGCAAAAAAAAAAAAAAAATCTAGAAATAGACCTTATACCTTTCACAAATACTTACCCAAAAAGGATCATAGGCCTAAATGTAAAATGACAAACTACAAAACTTCTAGAACATGATAGAGAAGACAAATCTCACTAACCTTGGTTTTGATGATGACTTTTTAGATGCAGCACCCAAAGCACAATCCACGAAAGAAAAAAATTGATACTCTGTACTTCATCAAAATTAAAAGCTTCTGCTCCACAAAAGACACAGTTAAGAGAAACAAAAGACAATTCACAGAGTTGGAGAAAAATTTGCAGAACACATACCTTACAAAGGCCTTGTATCCAAAATATACAGTGAACTCTTAATAATCAACAATAAGAAAACAAACAACCCATTTATAAAATGGGCAAAAGATCTGAACAGGCACTTCACCAAAGAAGATATACAGATGCTTATTTGCATATGAAAAGCTCAACATCATATAGCATAAGGGAACTGCAAATTAAAACAACAAGATACCACTGCAAGCCCATTAGAATGACTAAAATCCAAAACACTGACAAAGTGTTTGGCACTTACAAAGCTAAACATAGGCTTTACCATACAATCCCACAGTCGGTCTCCTTGTCATTAACCCAAATGAGTTGAAAACTGATGTGCACCAAAATTTGCAGGCAAATGTTTATAGCAGCTTTATTCATAATTGCCCACAATTGGAAGCAATCGAGATGTCCTTCAATTGGTGAATGGATAAACAAATGGTGGTACATCCAAACAATGGAATATTATTCAGCAATAAAAAGAATTGAGCTATCAAACTATAAAAAGACAAAAAGGAACCTTAAATGCATATTGCTAAGTGAAAGAGGCCAGTCTGAAAGGGCTACACATTACATGACATTCCAACTATAAGACATTCTGGAAAATGCAACACTCTAAAGACAGTAAAAAGATCAGTGGTTGCCAGGTGGGTTGAGGGAGGGAGGGATGGATAGGTGGAGCCCAGGGCATTTTTAGGGCAGTGAAACTGTTCTGTGTGACACCATAATGGTGGGTACATGACATTACACATTTGCCTAAAATCACAGAGCTATGTGACATAGAATGAAGCCTAGTGCAAACTATGGACTTTAGCTAACAATAATGTATGAATATTGGTTCAACAGTTGTAATAAATGTACCACACTAATTCAAGAGGTTAATAATAGGGGAAACTGAGGCATGGTGGGGGGCAGGTGTACGGGAGCTCTCTGTACTCCCTGCACAAGTCTTCTTTAAACCTAAAGCTGCTCTTAAAAAATTAAGTCTATTTTAAAAAAATGTTTTTCAGTTTCAGGTTTCAGACTCCCTTGAGACGATTTTATTGTGCTGAAAGCATCTTTATTCTTGGTGTCTTTGTCACGTTTATTTTTTATACTTATAGCAATTCATATAACCTTGTAGGAAATTTTATACAAGGAGAAAATGCTAAGGCATAATATTGAATAACTATTTGAATCCCCAAGTATGAGAGGCATTATTGCCTCCAGTATGGAAACATAGTCACAGAATGTGCAAGTAGCTTGCACGAGGTCAAACAATGATTCAGTGGAAGAGCCAGCTATAAAATTATCCCTCATCCTGCCCCCTATTTCTCAGCTAAAACCCATTTTTCATAAATAACTTACATAGCATTTACAATTCTGTAGGAAATCAGTATTCATGGCTGTATTACTCGCACCTTTTTTGCCGTTTTTATTTTCTAACTTCCAAATAAAGATAAATGGAATATTTTGTGAAGATTCAGGTTAGTGTTATTTTCTTTTTCTTCAGATACCCTCAGCTAAAAGATAACTCAACTGTGGCTAAAACTGCCCTCTATATCCTTTCTTTGCTGTTGAATCACTCTAGAAAAATGCCTCAACATTCTTCTCAATTACTTTGTGACTGATTGACAAGTCAAGGCCCCAGCAAAACTCCAGCGATTCCTCATTTTGTGTGCATGTGTGTGCATATAAGACTTGCGATATTCTATCATTTCTATTTGAAGTTGGGACATGCATATCCTCCTTCAAGTATTATATGTGTGTGTCAAATAAATTATATTTAAATTAATATTATTTAAAATCACCTTAGCATAATATAATCAGAAATACCCTGGATGTTACAACCAGGTCGAGAATAGCTGCTGCCCTCCCTTTAGGAACAGAACCAACAACGGAAGAGAGATTCTGTGTAGAGGATAAGAAAAATCCTCATCCATCAGACAACAGCATAAGAACACAGAAAGTATGGGCCAGCACGGAGTAAGAAAGCAGTGTTTAGCAGACGGATTGATACATGGGGTTCTTTTTATACATCGTGGGACAATTCATGTATTTCATGAATGCTAATGAAAACTCCCTCTGCAGAAATAACGGTACATTCTGTAGTATATTGCAGTTTACAAAGCACTTCCAGACCATGGCAAGAGCTGGGTCCTCTGGGGTCCTCTTACGTCGCCCCCACACCAGCTGCCAGCCCTTGTGCTTGGCCTTTCAGAGGCTCCGTGTCCCTGTCCATAACGGCAGAGAACCACTGGTGTCTCAAGACCTTCCGGAGGGTATGAGATGCCACCAGGCTGCAGGACGGCAGAGGGAGCTCTTGGTCAAAGTCCTGAACTCTCCCGGCCACCTGAGGCAGGTGTGAGTGTTCAGAGGTGTCATTTGCATATAAGGACACTCAGTCTCAGAAAGGGTGAGTGACAGAGCCAAGGTTACAAAAAGTACACATGCGGCAAACAGAATCGCATATTCTGTTTCCACGTCAAATACTTTTTCCAGTGCCTACAGCATTCATGTTGAGGGGTATCGTAGATTCAGCACCCCTTTTTTTCTGCTGAGATTAGAAGACAGCAACCTTGGAGGAAAAGAGGAAAGTGTTCCCAAAACTCTCCTTAGAACTCAGCCAACAGGTAGGAGTATATTGGAAGGAATGAAGTTATTTCAGGATATTTGTTTTCCCATTGCTTTGCTTCGTTTTATTTGGAAATGTTTTTTTATTCGATAAATAAAGTAATTTTAAATTTAAAAAAAATCAGCCAACTATGGGAAAGTGGGATTGGGGTTTAGAAAAATCTAGCTTCTGTATCCAGCTTGCACTCACCAGAGTGAGGTCCTACCCGAGCCCAAAAATTGTTCTCCATTTTTGTTCATTTATGTTTTTCTTGGTAGTGTGGGCTGAACTATGTCTCCCCGCAAAAAGGATATCATGAAGTCCTCCCAAGTACCTTAGAATGTGACCTATTTGGACATAGGGTCACTGCAGCTGGGATTAGCTAAGTGGAGTCAAATCCAGTATGCCCTAGTCCCGTATGGATTAGGGTGGCCCTGTCCATACCTTGATGTGGATCTGGCCTCTAGAACGGTGAAAGAATAAATCTCTGTTGTTTTAAGCCACCCAGTTTGTGCCTCTTTGTTATGGCAGCCCTAGGAAACTAACGCAGCTGGTAAATTGGGATAACCTGCCTCCCTCCCGGAGTTACTGAATCAAATAAGACTATTCATTCAACAATTCCAAAAATACCGGCCAACTGGCATATCTACGTAGAGTGCTTCCAACGGGCTGTGCCTGCATCTCAGACCCATGGGGCTGGTGGTTCCCTGCTCACAAGTTAAAATAAATGTCACTCAAGTTTAGCGGCCACATGCTACCCATGCACGATGTACATTTTTCATTCTCTGTGTGTTCTCATGCTGTTCTTCACTTAGGTAACTGTTGTAAGAAATTAAATGTTAGCCATGCTTCTTGGGAAACAGAATTATGGGGTGGGGTGCTTCTCCTGACCCACCATGGTTCTGGGTACTGGGAACACAGCAGTGGGCAAGCCGGACAAGGTCTCTGCCCTCGTGGAGCTGGCATTCTAGTGAGAGGAGACCCGCAACAAATGAGCGGCCAGACAAATGCAGAATTCCACGTGAGGAGATGAGTCATGTCTGGGCTGGCTTCCCAGATTCAATGGTCAAGATAGGCCTCTCTGGAACACGGATTGCAGAATGAGGAGCTGGTGACACAAGGAGCTGGGGGTGATGGTTCCAGGTGCTGGGAACAGCTAATTAAGTCCTCAGGAGAAGAATACATTGGTTATGTTCAGGGAGCACAGAAAGGCCAATGTGGCCAGGGAGGAGCCCTGAGAGGAGCTCAGAGAGGTAGGCATGGCCCTCACACAAGGCCCAGTAGGCCATGAGCATTATGGGCTGTGTTTGGCCACATGTAAAGAAACCCACCTACAGAGACTCATAGGAGGCTGTTTCCCACACAACAGAGGTCTGCAGACAGCAGTCCATTGCTGTCCAAAGCCTCCACAGGTCACCCAAGTCCCTCACGCCTTTGATCTTTCTGCTCTAGCAACTTTTGCACGTAGTTTTCATCCCTTTGGTTATCTCATGGTTGCACCATGATTGCTCTGCCTTCCACCTTCTAAATTTAAGGCAGGAAGAACCACAAAGTCACCCCAAGAAAGGTGGTGCTCTTATCAAGAATGCAAAATTTCCCCAGAAATCCCCCAACAAACTTCCACTTACATTTCAATGGCCAGAACCGTGTCACTTGGCCACCCCTAGCTGCAAGGAATGTTGGGAGATGTGTGTTTGTTTTAAGGTTCATTATGTCCTTAAACAAAACTATTTCCTTCAGTAAGAATGCTACTGAGTGGACAGCTAAACCACACCAGGAGTAGTTTGGATTCTATTCTAGACAGGAAATCATCTATGGGGTATATGTATGTGAATCAGGAGTTGCACTTTGAACATGTAATATTAGACATAGCTGTTGCAGCAGAGTGTCCCAATTGGGATATCCCAGAGAACAGGTCACTGTGATACTCATCATTTCAGGCCTCTTGGCAGCCCAGTGGAGGAGACTGGGGCCACCCAGGCCCCCAGATAGTTTGGGTCTTGCCTTAGAAGTCTCTTCCTTATAGCCTGGGGTGCCCAAGTAGTGACATGTGTCACTGAGTCTAAGATGCCAGAGCTCATAAGATGTATCTTTATTTTATGTACCAGTAAGAAAAAAAAATGCTGCTGTTCCAGTTTGCTAATGCTGCCTTTTCAGAAAACACCAGAAATGGATCAGCTTTTATAAAAAGGGGTTTATTTGTTTACACAGTTACAGTCTTAAGGCCATAAAGTGTCCTAGGTAACACAACAAAAATCGGGTACCTTCACTGGAGGATGGCCAATGGTGTCTGGAAAACCTCTGTCAGCTGGGAAGGCATGTGGCTGGTGTCTCCTCCAGAGTTCTGTTTTCAAAATGGCTTTCTCCCAGGACGTTCCTCTCTAGGCTGCAGTTCCTCAAAAATGTCACCCTTAGTTGCTCTCGGGGCATTTTTCCTCTCTTGGCTTCTCTGGAGCAAAAGTCTGCTTTCAATGTCTGTCTTCAAACTGTCTCTCATCTGCAGCTCCTCTCAGCTCCTGTGTGTTCTTCAGTGTCCCTCTTGGCTGCAGCAAGCTCGCTCCTTCTCTCTGAGCTTATATAGTACTCTAGTAAACTAATCAAGGCCCATACTGAATGGGCGAGGCCACGCCTCCATGGAAATTATCCAATCAGAGTTATCACCCACAGTTGGGCAGATCACATCTCCATGGAAACAATCAAAGAATTACAATCTAATCAACACTAATACCTCTGCCCCCACAAGACAACATCAAAGAACATGGCTTTTTCTGGGAGACATAATATATACAAACCAGTACAGCTGCTAATATTACCCTGCAACTTTTATTCTATACTTCTTAGACATAGTTCTTTTAGGCTTTTAAGACAAGAGTTTTGACCATACAGCACTCTTAAACATACAAAGGAAAAATTCTCAAAATTAATTGGTTGGATATTTCTCAATCTTCTTTACATTCAGAATCCAAGTCAGGGTCTGCAGTTACTCTTGCTCTGTCCCAATGATGCAGTGTTCCTTTAAAAAGTGCTTCACTGTCAATTGCAGGAGATTCTTTAAAGCTGCTGACACCCATCTGCAAGTTTTGATATGAATGCAAGAGAGTGACAACCATATCATGACTGTTAACAGCTATCCCATTATCAGTGATGTTGAAACATGCAGAGAAAAAAAATACATCTCAGGTCAACCTACTAAATATCCATTTTTAGGCCTGTGTTATGCAAAAAAGGGTGAACAATGCTGGTTTAGACATCCAGGTGTAGATACCAAGAAGGAGGTAGGACATCCAAGTCTGGAGCTCAGTCAAGAGGTCAGGGAAGGAAAAGGGTTTGCAAAGTTGACATCCATAAGCATCTGGATGATAGCCTTACCTACAGGCCTGCAGATGAGAGTGTAGATAAAGAAAAAGGCCAGTGCTGAGCCCTGGTGTCCTCAAATGTTTTGAACACTATAAGAAGTGAGGAGACAGCAGAGAAGACAGTGTCTGACAGTCTCCAAGTGAAGGAGGGTTAAGGTCAACTGGGTCAAGCGCTGCTGAGAAGTCAAGTAGGATGAGACTGGAAAAAGGTCCGTTGGATTGAGTGACTTTGACAAGAAAAGTGTCCGTGGTTTGGGGGCAGCCGCAGAGGAGGTGGGGGATAAAACCAGACAATGTATTCAGACAACCTCTTTGTCCAGAGAGGATGTATAATCAAGACACGTGGCCGTGGCCGTGGCCGTGGCCGCGTTTTCTTTCTAAAGAGGCATCATATTAGAAGAGTCTGAATGCTAACCCAGCAAGGGGGGACTGATAAGGCTGGAGAGGATAACTGCAGTTGCAATGTGCTTGAGAGATGCACTCAAGAAAGGGCACAAGAGGGGGTGAATTTTGGGCAGAATCAAGGACGGTTCTTCCATCGCCACAGGAAGACAGAGGAGAGTGCAAGCACAGATGCAACCGTCCAAGAATCTGCCAGGGTTTCTCAGCACTGCCTTTCTCACCCGGGGAGCAACTTCTGTGAGCAAATCCCCGCTATCCGCCGCCCCCTGTCAGGTCCCATCTGGGGTCTTATTCCCCCCCTTAATTAGGCGCTTCAATTGTGAGACTTGGCGGGTCATGTAGCAGATGGGCCGTTTCCTCCCGGAGATGCAGCAGCGCCCCGGGCGCCCCCATTTGACGGCTCCTGTTCCCCGGCACCAACACGCGTCCATGGGGGGAGCTCCGCAGAGCGCGTCCCAAGAAGGACCCAGCCTCACGCAGGGCCCTTTATATCCCGCAGCGACTGCCCCTGCCAACCTGCAACGGCCGCCCGCAACCGCCCAATGCCAACCCGGCGGCTCTCCTCCTCCCTCCCCTCCTCTTCCGCCCGCCGCCACGGCGTCCAACGTGGCCATGCCCTCTGCGCATGCTCCGTACACGGGGCGCTCGGAAACCGAAGGGCGGGGCCGAACGCGGTGACGTCAGCATGCGCGCCGCGGGCCGGCAGACGGCGGGCGGTGCCGCGCCACGTCCGCGCGCGACGACTGCGGTCTCTCCTGGCAGCCGCGGCGCGGGGCGTGCCCGTCGGCGCGCGGCCTCGCCGCGCCCCGCGCGCACACGCGCCTGCCTCCGTCGGTCCCGCCTGGCGCTCGCGCTCGTAGTCCCTCCCGGCCCGCGAGCCGCCGCCGTCGTCGCCGGGCCAGCCCGTCGGACACTCGGCCGCACCATGTCTTCGCCTCCCGAAGGGAAGCTGGAGACTAAAGCTGGACACCCGCCCGCCGGTACTGGTCGTTTCCACTTCTCTCTCCTCTCGAGGGGTTCGCCGCCGCGCAGTCCGGAGGGCGGGCTCGAACCCGCGACCGCGGGGCTCCTGGGCGGGGGCGCGGGGAGGGACCCCGACCTCGGCTCCCGGTGCGCGGGGCCCTAGACCCCCGCTCGGGAGAGCTGGCCAGAAAGAGCTCGTTCTGCCTGGCGTTGGACTCTTGCCACGTCCTGGCGGGAAACTTCGGTGTGGGACGTGTCGGCTCGTGGGTGAAGACGCGTTTCTTGCCAGCGCGGGCAAACGTGGGGGAGTCGCGTGCAAATAGAACGACTCCAGTAAGCCCACTTGCACACCTGGAGAAGAAAATGGTTTGATGGGCAGGACTAACCTAAAATAGACAGATTTAAACAACAACAACGAAGAGTATCCGCAGAAACAATTAGAAGTCAGGGTTGTATTGCTGATTCGTTGTAGGCTGATTCGTTGTAGGCTGGCAGCATTTCCTGTCTACAGAAGAACCGAAGGGGCGTAAACCTTTTTTGTCCTTCATCAGTTAATACGACTTATTTTACCCCCTTTCTCTTTCCCATCCAGCTTTTTCTCAAAAGTGTTTCTTTTTCCCCAGCAAGTTCTAAACTTCTGAGCCGAAGAAGTTACATCCGCGGAGTCGTCTTTCTTAGAAAGCAGATGCCAAGCAGCCTTGAGGTCCACGGCCCCTGCTCCCCTTTCTGCGCGCAGTTCCTCTTTGCTCTTTCAGCCCAGACGGGGCGCATTTCTCTTTCTGTCTCCTTTAGCAAGACAGTCGTCCATACGGAAGGACAACGGGCCTGAGAATCAGAGGTGATTGGGGGGCCCAAAGCTAACGCACCCAGTGTGTGGGGTTCTTTTAGGGTCTTCCGAGAACAGAAACCTTAGGAAAAGCTGCTTTCTTGTTGAGGCACCAGTTTGTTACAGTAAAGATTCCAGTAATGTCTGCCCAGGAATGCATGGATCGTTGTGCTGTGCCCCACTGCAGGGCCCCACTGCTCTGCCTCCACTGGTAGTAGGAACCGTTCTTTAAATATGTTGTGTTCCAGAGTAGGTAATATTTTTCACTGGTGAAAGAGACTCAGCGACACCACCTAACAGGCATTAGGGAAGAAAAATGGGTAATTGATGCATACGGACTTAAGCATGGAAATTTAGGAACTCGTTCCACTGTATGGGAAAATAGTCTTTTGGGGGCCTTTGTGCAGCATTAGTACCTTCCAAGGAAGAAAAGTACCTCCCAAGGGATTTCCTTTCGGGATAACTTTGACCTTTGATTTTTACTGCTTTGGGTCCATGTCTGATGCATGACAATCTGGGCAGCAGAGTGGGAAGGACACCTTTGTTACACTCAAGACAGCGCTAATTCTCCAGGACCAGTCAGTAGCAGCCACCCTGTGGCTCCCCAGGCCCCGCAGGAATGAGTTGTACTGAAGTGTATCTGTTGAAATGTCATCATGTCAACACAGCAGTAATTAAACTGCGGATAGAGACCTGTTAATACGGAGACCTTTAAGACTGGAGGTATAAACTGTTCATATTCACCCCCTAGGAGAAATTTTATGTAGGGCTCTGATTTTTTTTGAATTGGGAAGTAAACAGGTTTGGTGAATCACAAATTAAATAGCTTATTTATGCCTCAGGAGAGAGGAGGAAATTTGTACTAGTGTGGCAGGGAACCTGGGTTCTAAGTTTTGAAGCATGTCAGGCAACTTCTCCAGAGCTCAGTTTTCCTTTCCTGTGAAATGCAGCGCTGGTGCCAGATGATCTTCTCCTGGGAAAGTTGCAGGGTGGGGCACCTTTGCTGTTGACCATCCCTGGCAGGATCAAAGCTCCAAGGGCAGTTAGACTAACAGCTGAACTACTCAAGTGACTTCTGCGGAGGTCCTTTAGCTTTCGAAACCCAGATCCAGCAAGCGTTGCTTAGGGTAGCCGGCACTGCCATTGGGCACTTCACAAGGCCGACTGGATTTGGCCGGAGTTGGAGGAAGGGCCTGGCATCCTGGGCCCGGAGATGCAGTCGGAAGCGTCCTTTTGGGGGTGGCTGTGTTTTGCCTCTTAGCAGCAGTACCTGTTTACCGCCCCGCTGCCCCACCCAGTGCTGCAAAGGGCCCTGTGTGAAAGCCTGTTTTGGCAGGAAGCTCATGGCTTTCTTGTTTAGTCTGGCATTGCCAGGGAGTAGGCAGTTCTGCAGAGTGAATGTTTTTCTTAAAAAAGGCAACCCACTATAATAAAGGATAATTATCAAGGATAGCCAGGAGCACAGTTCATAAATCAAAATAACAGCTTTAAAACTTTGAGACTGCTTTCATTAAGGGATTAAATTGGATAACAAAGACTGGTGCTTAAATCCTCAATCGGAAACAATAAAATCTTCTCACAGTGATTATCTTACTGTTCTTTTGTGTTTTCTCTTTATTGCTGTCAGACCACATACTCGCTGCTGTCTTCCCGCAGTGCCCCTGTTTCCCTTATTGCACTTCCCTCTCCCTGTCTGCCTCTCTTGCTTCTGGGGCTGCCTCTTTCTATCTTTATTCCCAAGGGCCAGCAAAGTGCCTGCACAAAATACTCAGTGAATATGTCTCCTGAATGAGTTTCTCCAGAACCTCTTACCACCCCTCACTTCCCCCATACATGCCGGCCTGCAACTTCCCCACGTCTCTGAACTCTCTGAACTAGACCGGTGATGTGAGGGCCCTCAGCCAGTTTTTTAGGAAGCATAAAAATAGTCATAATAATAGCTAATATTCATTGAGTGTTACTGTGTGCCCAGCATGGATCTAAGCCCCTGACACTGACTAGCTCATTTAACGAACCTCTGTTTGGGACAGTGCCTTTTGGAAAGCTGGCTTACACCCTCTGGAGCGTCCCTGCTGCCAGCTCCCCTATGTCAGGGCCTCCCGGGGTGACCACCTGCCAGGCCTGTGCTCTTGGCCCCTCCGCAGCCCTCCTCCTAGTTCCAGGACTCCGGCACTTGCCGGGTGCCTGCCTCCAGGATGGGAGATTAATGAGGTGGCTCATTTGGCCTTCTGGAGAGTGTGGTGGGAAGGTGCCGTGTAAATACAAAGTCTTGTTATTGATGAACATAGGCAGGGCTGCAAAATGTCCTGGCAAGTATGCTATAGTCTGCAGCCTTCTGTCAGAGTAATCAAATCTTAATGATTGGAGACCTCACCACTGCTCTCAACTACAAAATTGTGGAGAAATGGGGTGAGACTGCTGGTTTCATGAGAGTCATTGCAAATACAGATTAGCAGAGTTAGAATTAGTGAGGTTCTGTTCCATCTACCAGCAGTGGTAGTGTTCCACAGCAGAAATGACGAGATTGTTATAAGCCAAACAGTTACTCATTTCTGCCAGTCTTTGTGAGTTTGTGTCAGTGATGTGTTTAAAATCTCTTTGTTAAACACATGTTGCTGGCCCTGTTGCCCTCCATTTCCCAGGGGAGCCAGAACCATATGTCACTAAAGTTCTCATAAATCGAATTTGTGAGAGCTTTGAATGTTCCTAGTATTACTTCTGGTTTTCTTTTAAAAAGTATGCTTTACATACCCTCTAGAACTGAGTCAAATAGGCATATAAAGGCAGTTGTATTTATTTAGAGTAAAATGGGAAATAGACCACTTCTTTTTTTAAATAATTAACTTCAAAATAGTTCCACTCTGTCATACTGACCATTCAGACAGGCAGACATTGGTTAAGGATGCATTTAAGAGATTGTGGATGATAATTCTCCCTGGATTATGTCCCCGCAGGAAGGATTTCAGGTGGCCTAGGCCACTCTATTGTGCAGTCACAGGCTTGCTAATTGTACCTCCGATGTCCTCGTTCTAGTCACTAATCAAGGACTAAAGGTACAGCAAAGAGGCCTGCCCCTGCACTCAACATGCCAGGTAAAGCAGAGCCCTTTTATTACTGCACTTTTCAAGAGCTCCCAGTCAGAGAAGTATACTAGCATTGCTAAGATAGGTTTTAGATTTCACCTCTGTTCTCTAGGCACTTTGTTTATGTACCCATCTCACATCTTCTGTTTGTGTCGCTGTCATGTCACAGAGTGCTTTTTGCATTCTTATTTGGCTTTGTTTATGCTTTCCCCTTTCCAACTTCAGAACTATTTTTGTTTATATAGAGAATATTCACTTTTATATAAATTACTATATTAGTTACAGTAAGTAAATATTGACTCTTGTAGCAAACCACCCAAAACCCCAGTGGCTGAAGACAGTAAAAGTTTGTTCTCCTGGGCAGCCTTCCTACAAGGAACAACTAAGAGACCCAGGCTCCTTCTGCTGCAGAACACTGCCATGTCAATGCCCGGCCTCTGCAGAAGTGCAGAGAGAGCGTAGCTCACCCGTGATGGGGTATAGGCGACTGCCTGGGGGTGGCGTGCACTGCTGTGTGAGCCTCCTGCTGCTGGGACAAATTACAACAGAACATCTTAAATCTGGGATCTTACAGTTCTGTGAGTCAGGAGTCAGTGGTTTAAAATCAAGGTATCAGCCAGGCTGCGTTCCTTTCTGGAGGCTCTAGGGAGAATCTGTTTCCTTCCCCAGTTTTTAAAGGCTGCCTGCATTGCTTGGATCGTACTCCCACCCCCTTGCCCCTTACTCCATCTTCAAAGTCAGCAATGAGTGGCCTTGCATCGCTCAGACACTGACTCATCCTCTGCCTCCCATTTCACTTTTAAGGACCCTTGTGATTTTATGGGATGCACCTGCATGATCCAAGAGGTTCTCCCTATTTTAAGGTCAGCTGAGTAGCAACATTACTTCCGTCTGCAATCTTAATGCCCCCTGGCCATGCAACCTAACATATTCACCCTTTCTGGGGGTTAGGACATGCACATCTTATTCTGTCTGCCGCAGTTACTTTTCCCATACTGCTGCCCAGGACTCAGTCAAATGACCACAACCCACCTGCAGGGGAGGTTGGGATTGATTGGGTTTGTTGAAAATCAAACGTCTCTGCCTCCACCACCCACCAGCAATGCCAGATTCCTTTGGAGCACCTCCAGGCTCCAGATCATACTTTCCCGAGTGTCCTAAACTCAAGGATACCCATGCAGCTGCCCCCATACTCCTCAGCTTGGACATTACAGATGGGAGGTGGCCCAGTCACCGTCCAGCTAGCTTCCCATCTTGTCCCAGTCACCACAGTCTGCCCTTTGGGTTAAAACCAAGTTGTGAAATGGGACACACGCTAGTCTGGGGGACGGGACCTGAACGTACCAGTTTTGAATCAGTTCTGTGATGCTGCCAAGTCTTGCCGCCTCTCTGAACTCCATCTCCATCTCCATGCAGTGAACGAAGCTGTTCCCATGTGATCTTTAAAGACCTTCCCATGTTAACACTCTATAGTTCAAAGCTCAGGATAGCACTTCCCTTATTTCTTCCCCATCTTTCTTAGAGATGAAAGCATCAGGGATACAAGTTCAGGAACTTACTGGGGGCTTGTGTTTTAGCATAAGCCCTTACTTCACCCAATGTCTAAGGTTCCTGAAACCTTCTGTCCAGTCCCCAGGTGGTATCGTTGGGATTCCCCCTAACTCGTGTGTGCTGTCAGTGCCCCATCCCCAAACTGGTTCTCTCTGCCTCTTGTCCCTTTTGCCCTCTCCAGATTCTCTTTATAGGGTACCCACCCTTGAGTCCAGGAGCATCCATGTACGTGAGTGTGTCTGTGTGCCTTGTGATTGCCTTTCTTTTTTCTTAACTAAGACAGCATGTTCCACTGGCCTGTTGCCATCAGGAAGCACCCCCCACCCAATCTCACCAATCCCAGGGGTGGTCACATTACATTTTCAGCTCGCTGATCTGCTGTGTTGCCATCCCTGAGACCTTTGGTTGAATCCTAACCTACGTCACTGGTTTGTTTTTTGTTTTGTTTTGTTTTGTTTTTCCTGCCAGAAGTATTCTTGGAACTTCTTATCTCTTCTGTAGGATGGATTGGCTCTCTCTGAAAAACATGTTTCAGTAGCTCTTTCCGGACAGGCATACGGATAGCAGAGGCTTGTGGGTCACGCTCCACCGCTGCTGCCTCTGCTTTGGTGGGTACTTGTGTGAATTGACAGGCTGCTTACCTCCCCACTGGAAACCACACCGGGTTCAGGGGGCTCTTAGGGTAGTGAGTGGCACTGGGAAGACCCCCTGCCTGTATTCCAGCTGTAGATTTTTCTAGCCTGCTCTTCATCATTAGTCACCAGTAAGCTGTCAGTGACTTCCTCCTCCAGTCAGGGGCCCTGACCCCGGAGGGTGCTTGGGCCAGGTGATCACATGTAGTCAGTTGCTTCCTCCATATGTGCATCCCTGCCAATGAATGTGTGGCGGTGGATAATGCTGCCTCTTTTACCCACTGGGCAGGAAGCTGCTCTGCAGAAGACTTTGAATTTCAAGTGCATTTTCTTTCTTAAGCTAGGTGTGATGACCACAGCCTCCCTCTAGGCCTGTACTGTCTTGCTGTGAGGAGCAGTGATGCTCTGTGTCCTGGAAGGAGTCAGCAGGGAGAGGTCTACCCGATACGAGTGAGGGTGTAGACCCCTGGGTTCCAGCCCTGGCTCTGCCGCTTGTAGCTATGGGAATTGGGGCCAGTGGCCTCCCCTCCCCTCCCCTTTGTGCCTCAGTATCTACTTCATAGGGTGGTGGTGAGGT
>PVKY010006149.1:0-16335 GCA_004027775.1 Bradypus variegatus
CATCACCACCTGCCCACACGGCCTTTCCCCCCACATTCACACAATGTATTGCTGCACCAGCCCCCCACTGGCTCCCCACATGTACACAGCTTCTTCCCACCCACCCCAACTCCCCCACAGCCTCCCCAGCACACCGAGGAAGGGGAGGGCCCTGCTCATGGCACAGAGGCCTCGGCCAAGGGGGTGGGTCCCCTATCCCAGCTGGACAGGCTGGGGCTGGGGTGGCCACTGGGAGCCCCCTGGAACTGGAGGGGAGCCCTGAGAAAGGTGGCACGGGGGAGGGGGACTGGCACCAGCAGGGTTTGGGGGTGGCAGCCTAGGACAAGTCCCAGCCCACTCAGAGTGCTCCCTGTCCCCGGCCAGGGCATCTGGGTCCCCAGCATCCGAGCCGCGTCCTGCCCGCCCACTGTCCTGGAGGAGGGGTCTCGACAGGGGCCAGGGCAGGGGGCCTGTCTGTCCGTGGCCCAGCAGCACAGGAGGCCAGGCCCCCCACCGCAAGCCTGGGATTCCAGGGCAAGGAGGGGACGTGATGTCAGCACCGGGGCACCCCTAAGGTTTCCGGGACAAGGCTGGGACGGGGTAGGCGGGACCAGGTTGGCCCGGCCGGCCTGGCAGGATAGACGGGTCCGTGAGCCGATCCTCCCACGACACAGGTGATTGGCCACGGCCAGGGCCGGCAGGGTGTGGTGTGGGGGCTGCAGGCGGCCTGTCACCAGCCTGACCCCACCCAGGCCAGTGCAGAAACCCGTCTGACCAGTCCAGGACAGGCTGCTCCACCGGGCACCTTGGCTTCCTCCACCTGGGGGGCGTCCCCCCTCCACCCCACCCGTGGGCCCCGCCCTGAGGAGGCACGTCACTGCAGACGTGGGTGACACTTTCAAGGTCGCCTCCTTGGGCCCGGGTGGCCACAGCCCTATGACAGGCTGAAGGCGCCTGCAGGTGGAGGCTCTCCACATGCTGGGGCTCAGGAGCATCTGGAGGGCTTCCTGGAGGAGGCAATTCTGAGGCTGAGAACTGATGAATGGGCGCTGACCAAGCCAAGGCGGGAAAACTTTCCCAGCGTGTGGGGTGGGGGTGTGGATACTTGCGAGAACAAACGAGGGGCGGGGGGGCTGGGGTAGAGAAACAGACCCTGAGGAGCCCGAGGAAGGGGGGCAGTGGAGGACAGCAGAGCAGGCCTCGCGTCTCGCAGGAGTGTGGTGTGAGGATCCAGTTGCAAGGGCTTCTAGATGACAGCAGAGCCGGTGCTCGCCACCTGCCTCCCTGCCGCCTCCACCAAGCTCAGGCCAGTAACGCGAGCCCCGGGGCCCTCCACGGCCCAGCATCCCCAGCCCCGGGGCGCGGGGGCAGGTAAGAGCCGACATCCCCGGCTCTGGAGCTGGCCGCAGAGGACGGCAGGCGGGAGAGGCCTCACCGGGGCTGCTGTTCCCCCGGCGGCTGCCCCCAGAATGCTGCAGCCCAAGGACGCCCAGGCCCCTGCAGAGCCGGCCGCCGGGAGCCCCCACACCGACTGCATCGTCTGCTACTCGCCCTACGACCTGGCCGGGCACCTGCCGCGCCGCCTGCACTGTGGCCACACCTTCTGCCAGGCGTGCGTGTGGCGCCTGGACACGCCGGACGCCGAGCAGCGCTGGATCCCCTGCCCGCAGTGCCGCCAGAGCATGCCCACGCCCCAGGGTGGGGTGGCCATGCTGGACCTCGACCTGGCCGCCTTCCTGGCCATCCGGGCTGAATGGGAGCCGCCGCACCCAGCCCCTCGGCCCCCCGCAGCACCCAAGAATGGCACCGCCGTCACCCGGCAGCCAGCCGGGCCCTGCCCCTCCCTGGGCACCTCTGCTGGGACCCCCCGGGCAGCCCTGAGGTCTGAGCTCTGGCCATGGCCCATCTCGGGGCACTGCTACCCAGGACGTGGCTGCCCTGGAACCTTCTGGCCAGCGCTCAGGTCCAGCCCCAACTGTGCCCAGACAGAGTGGGGCAGTGGGTCCGGCCGCCTGGCCTCCCACCCCAGCAGCCTAGCCTGGGCCTGGACCCACGTGGAGGACGGCTCCGAGACGCTCTAGCAGCCAGTCCCGGGGCTGGGCCAGCAGGCCGAGTGACCTGCTCCTGATGGCACCAGGCAGCGAGGCAGGGCGGCCGCCTCCCCTCCTACTGTCGCCCCCTGACTGTTCTCTGACCGTGTCGGCTGCCGTCCAGGGGTCCCGGCCTCGCCCAGGAGAGCCGGCAGCTGTCATGGAGCCGCGAGGCAGAGGCGCTGTGGCTCAGGGTGGGTGGGGGCCACCTGTGGTCGCCCGGCTGCCCCCCCACAGGGACCCTCAGAGGGCCCGGATCCCCGAGCCAGCACTCCAGGCATCTCTGTGCCCTCTGGGAAAGGGCTGGTCTGCCCTGGGTGGGGGTGCGGGATGGGGCAGGCCAGGGGGAATCTGCTGAGAGGACACTCAGAAGCAGCTTTCTGCCCCCGGGGCAAAGTCCCCCAGGCACAGCAGGATGGGGCCGGGGCCAGGCCTGCAGGGACAGGAAGGGGACTGAGGTTGGGCAGCAGCATCCCCCCGCGAGGGGCAGGCAGGGCTCAGCAGGGGAGGACGGAGGGGCCCCCATTTCCCCGGTGGGGTCTCGACGGTGGGCATGGCCCTGGGCAAGGGAGCAGGGTCCCAAGCTCCACCATGGCTGGTCACCTGGTCTGGCTGGGCCCCAGGCCAGGGAAATGCTGGCCACCCAGGGGCTGCAGGCCCTTTGCCGGCCTCCTTGCCCACCTGGCCCAGCTCCCCACCCACCAGGTGCCCGGAGCAGGGAGGGTTGCAGCAAAGAAACCGCCGGGGCAGGGGCAGCTTTCTGAGGGGCCCAGTTCCCCGGGTCGGCAGCGCAGCCCTGCAGCCAAGGGGGAGCCCTGCTCCATGAGGGTTTGGGGTGGGGGCTCGGGGTTCCAGGCCCAGGGTGGCAGGAGGACCTGGGCCGGGGCCAGTGGCCCAGGGCCAGGTGGTGCCCCCCGGGGGCCTCGGCTCCTGGGTAAACATTAATGGGACTGGGTACACAGCGGGTCATGTGGGCACCAGCAAATCTTTGACCTGCGGCTTCTCCCACCCGCACTGCCTCCGCCGCAGGTAGGAGTCTCTGGGCTGGGTCGGGGCCCGGGACGCTGAGGGCCAGGCCAAGGTGAAGGCCCCTCTCCTGAGCCCCCAGGAGCTGAGGGTGGGTGGGAGGAAGGAGCACGCCCCGCCCCTGCACACCGAGACCCGAGGCCTGGGGGCTGGGAAAGTTCCCAGCACAGCCAAGGAGGCAGAGGCTGTGAAGCTCAAGGTGGGGTGGGGGCGCCCTGACCCCATCACTGCGGGTGCAGCCCTTATGGCTGTTTGGTATCAAATGCCAATATCTAAGCCGGGACCATCTGCAGTGTCCCCAGTGACACCTGATAGGAAAGATCCTGGGGTTCCCCAGCACCCTGTGACCCCAGTCACCTGCCAGGACCGGCGAGGGAGCTGGGAGCCAGGAGCCGGGGCCCCTCCGACTCTGCCCCTCGACTGGACTGGCCTCGCCTGACAGCCACCTGAGGTCACTGCAGCTACCCCCTGTGGACGGAGGAAGGGGAGGTCACCAAGGCCAGCGGGAGCGATGCCTGGCTGTGGCCTGCTTGGCTGGGGGTCCCAAGGGGGCGGACAGGGGGAGGAGATGGTGCTGACCTGCCCTTTCCCCGGCAGATCTGAGCCCGGGTGTGTCCCTGCCCTGGGTCCATGCCACACTCCCTCGCTGGGGGCCTGGGCCCCCTCCCCACTGGGGACATGGTCAGCCTGGCCACGCGGGGTCCAGGAGACGCAGGTACCAGGAGCCCCCGAGCTGGCCTCAGCCCAGCCCCTGCCCGCTGTCCTCCCGGCCCTGCCGTCCCCATCCTGGGCCCCACAGCAGGCACCGGGCACAGTGAGGAGGGATCCCGCCGGCTCCCAGCCACTCTGGCCAGGGAGAGACAAGGGGGCAGCCCCACCCCCACCTGCTCCTGTCCTTCCCCCGCACCCTCAGGCCCCCGCCCCACCCTGCTCCTCTTGCCCTCACCCGGGGGTCCTAGATATGGCTCAGCTCTGGCCCTAGCTGATTCGGACCCCTGCAGGGGCCTCTGGTTCTGCCCCTGCTCCAGAGGAGGGGGCCACAGACCCCTGGGCCCTCCCCCAACTGAAGGACGCCGGCCAGTCCTGGAGAGGTGAGCCTGAGGTGCCAGGGCATGGAGGGTGGGGGGAGGCCCCTCGGAGACCCCCCGCAGGCCAGCGCCAGGAAACACAGCGCAGGGGACAAAGGCAGCCCCGGGCCCCTGCCCAGGGCGCTTCTGGGATGGCCCCTGGGGGGACGGAGTGGGGCCTGGCGGGGTGCTGTGCCTCGGGGAGGGTGCCCACTGTCAGCCTGCCCTGCGTCCTCAGAGCTCAGCGCGGCCAGCCGGGCATGTCGGGTGCTGCTTGGCTCCCTCAAGGTCTGCGGCCTGCTGGGCAACCTCTACCTGTTCGTCTGCTCCCTGGACGTCCTCAGCTCCGCCTTCCAGCTGCTGGGCAGTGGGTGCCCGGGCGGGCGGGCAGGGGTGGGGGGCAGGGCACCCTCTGCAGCCCCCACACGCCTCCCTCCCGGTGCAGGCAAACTGGCCGGAGACGTCTTCAAGGAAAACGTGGTGCTGTCCAACCCCGTGGCCGGGCTGGTCATCGGGGTGCTGGTCACGGTCCTCGTGCAGAGCTCCAGCACGTCCTCGTCCATCGTGGTCAGCATGGTGGCCTCCAAGCGTGAGTGCGCCCCGACCGGGGGTGGGGGGCGGGGCTGGGGCGCACGGGGCTGACGTGGAGCCCTGCAGTGCTGACCGTCCGGGCGGCCGTGCCTGTCATCATGGGCGTCAACGTGGGCACGTCCGTCACCAGCACCCTAGTCTCCATGGCACAGTCGGGGGGCCGTGATGAGTTCCGGCGGTGAGTGGGAGCCCGGACGGGGGGCCAGGGTCGTGGCAGGGGGTGCCGGGACCCGGGTGGGCAGCCGTTACCGGGCCGGTGCACAGGGCCTTCGGCGGCTCGGCCGTGCACGGCCTCTTCAACTGGCTGACGGTGCTGGTGCTGCTGCCGCTGGAGAGCGCGGCGGGCGGGCTGGAGCGGCTGAGCGGCCTGGCTCTGAGCGCCCCCAGCCTGCAGCAGGGGGGCCGGGCTCCCAATATCCTCAAGGTGCTGACGCGGCCGCTCACACACCTCATTGTGCAGGTGAGGGCCGCGGCGTCCCCAGGGCAGGGCTGGGCAGGGGCGCCAGCCCCGCGAGCGCTGAGCACCCCCCACCGCCCCCCAGCTGGACCCCGCCGTGCTCACGGGCAGCGCCACGCACAACGCCACCGACGGCAGCCTCGTGAAACGCTGGTGTGGCCCCCGAGGACACTCGGTGAGGCGCCACAGCCCCGGCCCACCCCCGCCTGCCTTGGCCCCGGCCCCTCCTGAGCCGGCCCTGCCTCCCCAGAGCACGAGCGGCGGCCCTGGCCCCCGGCCCGAGAGGAACAGCTCGGCACCGGAGGACCTGCAGCCCTGTGAGCGCCGCCCGCCCTGCCCTGGGACCACAGCCCGCGCCCCCGCTGACCGCCCATCCCCGCAGGCCGCCACCTGTTCGCGCGTGCAGAGCTCGCCGACCGCGCCGTGGGCCTCATCCTGCTGGCCGCGTCGCTGCTCGCGCTCTGCGCCTGTCTGGTGCTCGTCGTCAAGCTGCTCGCCTCGGTGCTGCGTGGCCGCATCGCGCGGGCCGTGCAGTCGGTGGTCAACGCCGGTGCGACGCGGGCCGGGGTGGGGGGCGGCCAGCCAGGCTGACCGCCGCTGACCCGCCGCCTGTCCCCAGACTTCCCCTGCCCGTTCGGCTGGCTCAGCGGCTACCTGGCTATCCTTGCGGGCCTGGGCCTCACCTTCGTGGTCCAGAGCAGCAGCATCTTCACGGCTGCCATCGTGCCACTGATGGGTGAGCGCGGGCAGTGGGCGCTCCCCAGGAATGGGGAGGGGGCTCGGGCCGCCCTGGCAGTGACCCCGGCTTCCCCAGGGGTCGGGGTGATCAGCATGGAGCGGGCGTACCCCCTCTTCCTGGGCTCCAACATCGGCACCACCACCACAGCCCTGCTGGCCGCCTTGGCCAGCCCCTCGGACACACTCCCCAGCGCCGTCCAGGTACTGCCCGGTCCCTGCGGCCCCGGCTCAGACCCGCAGCCCCCTCCCCAACGCCTCTGCCCCAGCCCCTGCCACCCGCAGCTGTTGCCCGCCCCCAGCGGGCCCAGACCACCTCCTTCCAGACGCTTGTGTCCCTCCTCTTGGGCAGCTCCTGCCCTGCACTGTGCGCCGGGTCTGTGTCCCCTCGAGGGCAGCCCTGGCCTTGGAGCTACCGGAGCCAGGGCCGGGTAGCAAGGCTCGCCCAGGGACTGAGAAGGAGCAGGCAGCGGGGGTGCGGGGTGGTCTCCCGCATGAGGCACAGGCTAAGCCGACGGCCCGGGCGAAGGCCAGCCACGCCCCGTGGAGTTGTCCCCCCAGGAGCAGAGCAGCAGAGCCTGAATGAGCACCTGGGGGGGGCAGCCTGAGCTCCTGCACCCCCAGAGTGTGGGGGAAGGTGGTGCAGGGGCAACGTGTGCCCCCAGGCGCCCCTCCCAGCCATGGAGGGGCCGGCTGCTCCTCGGGCACAGGGCCCTCTGACTCTGCCCCTCTCACCACCCAGGTGGCCCTCATCCACCTCTTCTTCAACCTGGCCGGCATCCTGCTGTGGTATGTGGTGCCCCCGCTGCGGCTACCCATCCCGCTGGCCAAGCGCTTTGGGGACCTCACTGCCCGCTACCGCTGGGTG
This sequence comes from Bradypus variegatus, assembly GCA_004027775.1. NCBI lineage: Eukaryota > Metazoa > Chordata > Mammalia > Pilosa > Bradypodidae > Bradypus > Bradypus variegatus. The sequence continues at coordinate 6,814 of PVKY010006149.1, forward strand.
GCCATCGCCTACCTGCTGCTCAGCTTCCTGCTGCTGCCCCTGGCGGCCTTTGGGCTGTCCCTGGCGGGCGGCGTGGTGCTGGCCGCGGTCGCGGGGCCCCTGGCAGGTCTGCTGCTCCTGGCGAGGCTGGTGACCGCACTGCAGCAGCGCCAGCCGGCCTGGCTGCCCCGCGGGCTGCGCTCCTGGGCCTTGCTGCCCCGCGGGCTGCGCTCCCTGGAGCCCTGGGACCGGCTGCTGGGCCGCTGCTGCCCCTGCAGGGCCTGCAGGCTGCCGCCCGCCGCCAGGGAGGCCCACTGCTATGAGAACCCGGAGGTTCTGGCCTCCCAGCCCTTGTGAGGGGGCGGCCCCCAGCCTCCCCCACTCCACTCCTCCCCAGGAGAAGCAGCGGAGTCCTGTCAGCCGTCTCCCCTGCTCTGCAAATAAAGGAAACCCTGCCCAGGTGGGGCCCGGGTGTCTTCACTTGCCTGACCCCCAGCGGCCCCTCCAGGGGAGGTGTGGGAATAGAGCTGGCCAGTGCTGGCCCCTCGTGGACACACAGGGGCACTCAGGGGAAGCAGCGCGGGAACTGGGCAGGAGCAGAGGTGGCACCTGAGCACAGGGCTGTGACTCAGTTTCCCTCCAGAGCCTTGGGGGAATGGCTGGTCTGGAAGGTGAGGCTTCTCACAGGGGCGGGGGGCAAGACACGGGAGAGGGGGTGCCCGGCTGCAGGAAGGGCCTCTTCCCAGGAGGGCGCAGCTCGGGCTTAAGGGAAGCCACCTGGGCAGAGCGTCCCACCTCCAGGGGGTGTGCAGTGCCCGGTCCCGCCCCATCCACCCCACCACTGCCCACCCCCCGAACCACCCAACAATGCCCTGCATGCTTTGAGGGCACCGGGGAGCATGAGGGGGGGCCCCTTTGCACAGCAGGCCCCACTGTTCGGGGTGGGCTTGGAGGACGTCACACCTCTGAGGCGGAGCCGTGAGTCCTGCCAGGTGCTGGGGGAGTGGGGGCCTGGGGGCCTGGGTGCGGGCCAGGTGCAAGAGGTTCCTAAGGATGGGGTGCCCCTGAGGAGGGGCCTCAGGGGTTCTGCTTCTCTATTTCTTCCTTTTTGGGAGATTTTCCAGGGGCAGGGTCCCAAGAAACCCCCAAGGCTGGGGGTGGGGCGGGAGACTCCCCCCCACAGGGCAGGGTTTCCCGGGCACACCTGCCTTCGCCTTCCCTGGCCACCAGAGGCCGCCACTGAGTCGGTCGCCCCAAAACCTCCTGGGAAGCCTGTCCTGTTCCCCAAACTTTGGGCCGCCTGCAGCCGGCTCTCACACCACGGGGCCCAGGGACATACGTGGCCGTGCAAGGGCCACATACCTCTGCGGAGGGTGGAATGCCTGCCTCTGCGGGCGCGGGGGGCAAGGCTGGGGGCTCTCCCACCACTGGGGGTGCAGGCTTGCCCCAGGAAGTGTCCCCAGAGTGGACAGCAGCCTCAGGGAGGGAGGGAGGCGCACCAGGTAAGCGGACACCTGGGAAGGCCTCTGCCTCCCACCTGCCCCACCCGCCCAGGAGGAGAAAGCCCTGGGGGGATGACGGCCGCCACCTGCCCTTCTCCCCAGGCCCTCCCACCGCGGCTGGTGGCCGGGACAGGGGTGGCTGGCCGGAGGACAGGCCTGGGCAGCCAGTGCCCATCTTCTGACTTCCTCTCAGACTCCAGGGTTCCCTGAGTCTCCCCATTCTCCAGACCCCCTAGGACCCCCCATGCCCTTAAGGTCTTCTCAAGGCCCTTAGCCCCTACCTTTGAATTCCAGTCCTATTCACCTCCCTCACGTCATCCAGGCCCTTTAGCAACACCCCATGACCCCCAAGGCCCTCTCAGTGCTGTTAGCACCCCCCGTTTCTCCAAAGACACTTAGCCCCCGCCCCATGACCCGCAGGCACTGTGAGACCCCTTAGCTCTCTAATGTCCCCCAGGTGCCATTTCCCCTGGTCCTTCCCCCACCACTTGCCAGAGCCTCCAAGCCTGGGGTTCACCCTGCTCCCCCCAGTACGCAGGGGCAGGGGTCTGCCTGCTCAGGGAGCAGCCAGGGCCTCTCCGTGGGCTTTAGCAAGAGGAGGGGCCCCGCCCCCGGGACTCAGGACCCTCCTGCTGCCCCAGGCTCAGTGTCCTGAAGAGGGGCTGGGGCGGAGGGAATACCAGGGAGCTCCCGCTGCTTCCTCCTCACAGCCAGGGGGCAAAGAGGCCCTCATGGAGATGGGGAGAGGACCCCACCTCTCCTTCCGGGGGCGGGGAGGCCACCTACAGAGGCAGACCGCCGGGTCCTTTAAGGCCGCGGATGTGCATTGCCGGCGGCCCCTGCCGGGAGGTAAGGCAACCTCCCCCTGGGACTGCGGCCACCGGTAAACAGAGCTCTCCTTGTGGGCTCCTCCGGCGGCTGCCAGCGGGCTGGGGGGGGGCAGGGACCCAGCTCCCACAGCCCCCACACGCTGAGCCAGGGCAGCTCCTGGCCGGGTCTTCCTATGTCCGCCCAGCCACAGACCCTCTGGGGATGACCTGCTGCCCCTCCAGGCTGGGGCACCTGGGTGCAGGTGGGGACCCTCAGGGCTCTCCAGCAGCTGTGTGTGGTTGGAGGCGGGCCCCTGGTGCCATGGAGGGCGCTGGGCTCACTCCTGTGCAGGCGACACCGCCTTCAATTTCTTACCCTTAAGGAGGGGGCAACACAGACCTCCCAGCCCCATGGGGCCCGGTCACAGGAAGCAGCAGCACTTCCCACTGTGGGGCTCTCCGGCTGCACAGCCAGGTCAGGGTAGGGGGACAGGAGTGAGGACCCAGCACCTCCCGCTCACAGGGTGGTGGTCTGAGCTTCTGTCTCCCTCCCCGACACATGACAACTCCCCGCAGTCTTCCAAGGCTGGCTAGCTTTGCTGGGCAGCTCAGCACCGCTGCAGGGCCCCCAGCCGACTGGGGAGGACGCTGCATGCCGCCCACGCCACGAGGCCTGAATGGGGAGGTGAGCGCCAGGCAGCCCACCTTGCCGAGCGCCGGTGGGAGCAGGCGGGGCCTGCTGCCATTGCTGACTCACCCCGGCAAGCGCTGGCCAAGAGCCCTGCAGAGCACTCAGTCTCCAGGCCGGGATGCGGCTGGTCCCCGGTGACTTTGCCCAAAGAACAGTTAAGCTGGGTCGGAACCACATACACCACGCTGGAGCCTGGAGAGGCGAGTGGGTTCTCTCTAGGGAGAGACCCAGTGGCCAGTTCTGCCCCAACACCCTGGAGTCGAAGGCAGAGGGGGGCACCGACACCAGAATCCAAGAGGACGCGCTGGCCACAAGGGAAAGTGCCCAGGGCAGGCCCGACCGTGAACTTTATTCCTTTTAAAAATCTTACAAAAATGTAACAATGCAAACACACTGCTTTTAAAAGGGCTGACTAAAGGCGCGATCACGTGCACTGTCACCGCCGTTCCCTTCCTTCAAGGGCAAGCCAAGGCCACGGGACCAGCCCGGGCACGCCGTGAGGCCCGAGACCCGGGCCCGTCCCCGTCCGGGGAGGTTTCCAGGCGGCCTGTGCGCTCCCGGGGCCGCGGCACCAAGGCGACGGGCGACGGGCCAGCGCGTCGCCACAAACACTGCGCGTGCGGCTGCCAAGGGCAGGGCCCGCGGCCTCGGCCGGAGCCGGCCCCTCCGCCGGTCCCCGGCACCCCGGACCGCGCGTCCCGGACCTCCAAGGGCGGCCAGGGCCCGGGGCTCCACGCGTCTCCTCTCGCCAGCCGGCTGCGGGAGCGCGCGACCCCCCGCGGACCCCTGCGGTTCTGAGGAGAAGGGTCCCTGGGGTCCGCCCCGCGCCGGCTACCGCGCCGGCTACCGCACCGGCTTGAGGCCCGTCCACGCGCACGGGACCCGCCAGGGAAGGCCGGCCCCTCGGGGTGAGCACACCGCGGCCACCACGGGCCCCGCAGCAACCTCCCGCCCCTTCCCCCTCCCCTCCACCCCCCTCTCGCCGGAAGCCCGAGCTCCGCTCGCGCCCGCGCCCGAGCCCGCGCCCGCTGCACTGCGGCGGTTACCAGGACGCTAGCCCACTCGGCCAATGGCGCCAGCCTGTTGGCGTGTTCCGCGGAATCCACCAATGACAGGGCCAAATCAATCATTTGAAACGCCCAATGGGCAGATCGCTGCAGCGCGAAGGCGGGGCATTTTGATAGAGAGAGCAGAAGCCGCGGCTGACCAATAAAGAGCGAACGGCGGGCGGAAGGCGGGCCTTGGGTGGCTCGATGGACGAGGCAGCAGCCAATCCAAAGAGGAGTCTGGCCAGCCTCATTCTGGCAGGCCAATGCTCGGCCGGCGGGGCGGGCACCGCCTCTATATAAGGACTTGCCGAGCGTCGGTTGTAGCAGTCCGTGCGCTCGCTCTTCCGTTCTTGTCTTCGTCCTGACGACTGTGCCGCCGCCGCCATGAGGGAGATAGTGCACCTGCAGGCCGGGCAGTGCGGCAACCAGATCGGCGCGAAGGTGGGCGGCCGGGCGCGGGGGGCGCCGGGCGGCCGGGCGGGGCCGGCCCGGAAAGATGGCGGCAGCGGGCCGGGCTGGCGGCGCCCCCGTAGTGCGGGCCCCGGGCCCCGGGCGGGCGGCGGGGGCGGGCGCGGGCGGTCCCGGCGACGCGGCGGGGGCTGGAGGGGCCGAGGGCGGCCCGCGCGGAGCGGGGACGGAGAGCGGGCAGGCCGGGGGGGCGCAGGGCCGGGCCGGGCGGCCCGTCCGGGGCGGGGCCCCTCCCGCGCCCGGCGGCGTGACTCAGCCCCCGTGCCGGCGCCCGCCCGCGTCTCGTGCAGTTCTGGGAGGTGATCAGCGACGAGCATGGCATCGACCCCACGGGCACGTACCACGGGGACAGCGACCTGCAGCTGGAGCGTATCAACGTGTACTACAACGAGGCCACCGGTAGGGCCCGCGCCCCCGCCCGCCCCCCGCCCGGCGGCCCCGCGCCTCCTCGCTCAGCCCCCCTTGTCGCCCCCAGGTGGCAAGTACGTGCCCCGCGCGGTGCTGGTGGACCTGGAGCCGGGCACCATGGACTCCGTGCGCTCGGGGCCCTTTGGGCAGATTTTTCGGCCGGACAACTTCGTCTTCGGTGAGCGGCCGCCCCAAGGTCACCTCGCCTGCCACAGGCGCGTCCCGGCCGCACTGGCCCCCGACTGGGCGACACCCGCTCCCCTGCCCCGTCACTCGATCCCCTGCCCTCACGCGGCTTTGGGAGGGAGGCCCAGCTGTCCCCTGGGAGGCAGCAGCGGAGGTAACGTCCCTGGAGGGAGGGAAGCTGCGCTGGAGTCACGGGAGGGGCCGCCTTATCCTTAGAGCGTTTTGACTTTGTGCGGCGCTCGACTTGTAACGCAGGCCGCTGCCTCAGCCGCTCCGGGAAGGTGAGCTCTCCCTGTAGGGGAGGTTGTGCTTGTCATGTTACACCGTCACTTTTGGGCCTTCTTGGCACCGCTGGGGGCGACGGGGTGACCACGCGCCTGGCCCTAGGGTGACTGGCCGCTGCCCTTTCTCGCAGGTCAGAGCGGGGCAGGGAACAACTGGGCCAAGGGCCACTACACAGAAGGCGCAGAGCTGGTGGATTCCGTGCTGGACGTGGTGCGGAAGGAGGCGGAGAGCTGCGACTGCCTGCAGGGCTTCCAGCTGACCCACTCCCTGGGTGGGGGGACAGGCTCGGGGATGGGCACCCTCCTCATCAGCAAGATCCGCGAGGAGTACCCTGACCGCATCATGAACACCTTCAGCGTGGTGCCCTCGCCCAAGGTCTCGGACACGGTGGTGGAGCCCTACAACGCCACCCTGTCTGTCCACCAGCTGGTGGAGAACACGGACGAGACCTACTGCATCGACAACGAGGCCCTCTACGACATCTGCTTCCGCACCCTCAAGCTCACCACCCCCACCTACGGGGACCTCAACCACCTGGTGTCGGCCACCATGAGCGGCGTCACCACCTGCCTGCGCTTCCCGGGCCAGCTGAACGCCGACCTGCGCAAGCTGGCCGTCAACATGGTGCCCTTTCCCCGCCTGCACTTCTTCATGCCCGGCTTCGCCCCCCTCACCAGCCGGGGCAGCCAGCAGTACCGGGCGCTGACCGTGCCCGAGCTCACCCAGCAGATGTTCGACGCCAAGAACATGATGGCCGCCTGCGACCCGCGCCACGGCCGCTACCTGACGGTGGCCGCCGTCTTCCGTGGCCGCATGTCCATGAAGGAGGTGGACGAGCAGATGCTGAACGTCCAAAACAAGAACAGCAGCTACTTTGTCGAGTGGATCCCCAACAACGTGAAAACAGCTGTCTGTGACATTCCACCGAGGGGCTTAAAAATGTCGGCCACCTTCATCGGCAACAGCACGGCCATCCAGGAGCTGTTCAAGCGCATCTCAGAGCAGTTCACGGCCATGTTCCGGCGCAAGGCCTTCCTGCACTGGTACACGGGCGAGGGCATGGACGAGATGGAGTTCACGGAGGCCGAGAGCAACATGAACGACCTCGTGTCTGAGTACCAGCAGTACCAGGACGCCACGGCTGAGGAGGAGGGCGAGTTTGAGGAGGAGGCTGAGGAGGAGGTGGCCTAGAGCTTAGTAGTCAGTAGCCTGTAAAGCGCAAAAGCAGTGTGAACTCTTTATTCACTCTCAGTCTGGTCTCTGGTCCCCTCTCGCTGTGCTGTGCACTCTTTCCTGTCCTGACGTCATCTGCTGTACAGACACCACCATTAAAGCATTTTCATAGTGTGCGGTTTCGCCTCGCCATTTCGTTCTGATAGGCCCTCCGTGTGCTGTTGCCAAATGTTAGCGCATAGTTGTCTTGCATGGCTGCAAGAGAGCAAGGCTGCAGCAAGCCCAGGCCCAGGCACCCTCCCTCCGGGGGTAAGCGTGCAGGGGGACCGTGTGCCTGTCAGGGGTTGCCCGTCCCCCTCTGGGCCCAGATCCTAGTTGGGGGGAACCTCCTTCCAAGGTCCTATCTGAAGATAGTTCCAGAGGACAGGCTGTGTCTCCCCAGCCCCCCACTCAGGCATCAGTGGGCCCTGGGCAGGTATCCTGGTGGGCAGCCCCATCCAGGATGGAACCCATAAGAAGCAGGGGTGATGCAGTCAGACAGCTGGCCCCGTGCCAGCGCAGAAGGACCAGTAAGTGGGTTGAACCCCCAGCTGGCCTATGCAGAAGTGCAAGGGGGTGCCTGCAAGACACACACTCAGGGTGCAGGGGCTACTCACAGGGCACGAAGCCCATGTAGAAGGGGATGAGGCCCTGGCGGCGGTAGATGGTGGTGTTGGGCCAGTGCGTTTGGGGCAGCTTCTCGCCCAGGGCGCAGATGGGGTTTCTGAACAGGAACTGGGGAAACAAGCAATGAGGGTTACAGCCCCCATACAATCGACAGGTGTCCAGAGCAGGGTGGGGCTGCCTGCCTGGGGAGGCTTGAGCTCCTGGGGCAAGGGACTCCGGTTCCTCGCCTCCACCCCTGTTCCCAGCTGTTCCCCAGAGCAGCGACTTGGGACAAGGGGGAAAGGGGAGTGGGGCACTGCTGGGACCTGGAGCCGGGGCCCTGGGAGCCAGCAGGGTGTGGCAGCTTGTACCTGGTTCTTATCAAAGTCGTCCATGGCCTGTGTGACCCCATCGCGGTAGTTCATCCCCATCACCCAGGCAAGCCGGGGGACAAAGCCAGCATAGCCTGGAGAGAAGGAAGTCATCGGGTCCCCCCAGCTCCAGGTGCACCTGGAAGCTTGGGGTGGCTCTTGGCCTTCCCTGAACGTGAGTCACTGCCTCTTGGGCCAGAATAGGGGCAGGCGGCCAGCGGGGAGCTGGGGCACAGAGGGGCCCCAGGGCACACCCCTGCCCATGCTCGCCTGAGATGGCCTTGCGCTGGATCAGGTTGGGGTGGTCCAGCTGCGGCAGCCTCTCGAACCGGCCCACGTCCAGGGTCTCCGACCCAGGGGGTGGGGGCAGGTACTCATCCCTCCTGCAGTGGAAGAGCTGGGGCGGGGGTGGGCACGGGTCACGCCCCTGCCCCCATGGGCCTGGGTGGAGGTGCAGTGGGTCCAGGGCTCCTCCCTTACCTGGTCCTGCTGCCCTGGGGACTGGGGCGTGGGGACGGGGCTCTTCCGGGCCTCCTCCCCGCACGCCAGCCGTAGGCCCAGGTGTCCGAAGTCCCCTGTCCTGCCCGGTGGGCACAGTGGGTAGGGGGAGTAGGGCATGAAGCCTGTGGGCATCGTGACCTGCCTGGCAACCCCCGGTGACCCCTGGGCATCTGCATCCTGGGGTGGGAACCGGCCAAGGATCTCAGAGTTCTTGTGGGGCCTGTGACCTGCACAGACAGGGCAGCTGGTGAGTGGCGTGGGGCCAGGAGGGAGGCTGGAGAGCCCAGGCAGGGTGGGGGTCCTGGGGGGTGGAGGGGCCAGGCGGGGTGAGGGTCCAGGGGGGCTGGGGGTGGTGGTGGGGCAGCGGCTCACCCGTGTAGTGCGGGATGTAGGGCTGGGTCAGGTCCCGGTAGGGAACCAGCGGCGGCCTGGGCCAGCTGAAGTCCTCTGTGAACTTGGGGCGGCTCAGGGGGGACAGCACGGAGCAGGGGCTCTTGCGCACACTGGGGTCCGTGAGCAGCTGTGCCGTGGTGCGCCCGTAGGTATTACCCACCTGGTAGCGCAGCTGCGGGTAGAAGCCGGCGTAGCTGCAGGGAGAGGAGGCCCAGCTGTGGGTCCACCTAACCCTCATGGCCCTACGGGCTTCACGGGCCTGTGTGCCCTGCGTGCCCTGCGGCCGGGTGTCCTGCCTCGCCTCACTGGCCTGAGAGGTTCCCGGCTCCCTGGGGGGTGGGCTGCTCTGGCCATCCGCCCTGAACCCGGCCTCCTCCACCCCCCAGCCCCGCCTTGGAATCCAACACCAGGTGCAGGATGCCAGGCTGGGCGTGGACATGGCAAGGTGGGGCCTGGGAGCCCCTGTGTCTGACCAGCCCTGGGGAGGCGAGCGGAGGTGGTGGGGACGGTGGGGGGGTGGGGGAGTCCTGCTGGGGGGCGGGGCCAGCACCTGGGTAGTGTGGGGTGTTTGCTGCTCAATAATCATCAAAGTTGACGTGGACTTGTTTAAAAGGTAAGCCACAGAGCATAAAGGGCAAGAGACCCTCAGCGACCCCAGCCAACTACTTCCCCAGAGGGAGACACTGTTCAGGGTTCAGCTGGGTTTCCTCTGTCTATAGGCTTTTTATATGCACGTGAGTGTGCATCGAGGTGCACGTCACATACAATCCTAGAGTCCACGTGTGCACTAGAAGCACTCACAATCCACAGAGGGGTCCGCGTGTGCTCTGGGAGCACACACAATCCACAGAGGGGTCCGCGTTCGCACTGGGAGCACACACTCACAATCCCCAGAGGGGTCCGCGTGTGCACTGGGAGCACACACAATCCACAGAGGGGTCCGCGTTTGCACTGGGAGCACACACTCACAATCCACAGAGGGGTCCGCGTGTGCACTGGGAGCACACACTCACAATCCCCAGAGGGGTCCGTGTGTGCACTGGGAGCACACACTCACAATCC
>PVKY010006150.1:0-16354 GCA_004027775.1 Bradypus variegatus
AAAACAACCTAAAGGAAGAATGGGGGGGGCACAGTTTGGGTGTTCGGTTTTTACTCTTGTTTTTTTTTTATTCTTGCTTTCGCTTCTTCTGGTACAAGGAAAATGTTAAAAAATTGATCAGGGTGATGATGGTAATGTGATCAATAGATTATATATTTTGGATGATTGTATGGTATGTGAATAAATCTTAATTAAAAAAAAAGGCTACTGGGTTGGAGTTTGTTAGTTTCAAGTATTTACTTCTAGCTATTCCAATACATTAAAACCTAAAAGGTGTTATCTATACAGTGCATAAGAATGTCCACCAAAGTGACCTCTTGACTCTATTTGGAATCTCTCAGCACTGAAGCTTTGTTTCGTTGCATTTCACATCCCCCTTTTGGTCAAGAAGATGTTCTCAATCCCACGATGCCAGGTCCAGATGCATCCTCGGGAGACATGTCCTGCATTGCCAGGGAGATTTACAACCCTGGGAGTCAGGTCTGTGGGTGGGAACTTTTGGTTAGGTTGTTTCAATTGAGAAGTGACTCAACCAGTTCAAGGTGGGTCTTAATCTTTTACTGGAGTCCTTTATGAGAGTATAAAGAACACAGAAAAAACCCAAAGAGAGCTGAGACAGAAAAGCACTGGAGGAGCTAAGAGAGGACCCACAGATGCTTAGAGAGAAAGCTGCTGGAATCAGAAGCTGAAAGCCATGGAACGCAGGAGCGAAGGACCAGCAGCTGCCAGCCATGTGCCTTCCCATGTGACAGGGGTATTCCGGACTCCATAAGCCTTTCTTCAGTGCCCAGGTACCATCATGTTGATCTCTTACTTGGGACATTTTCATGGGCTTAGAACTGTAATTTGTAAGTTATTAAACCCGCATTATAAAAGCCAACCCATTTTTGGTATACTGCATTTTGGCCTCTTTAGCAAACCGAAACACTCTTATTATTCTCATTTTACAGATAAGAAAACTGAGATCCAGAGCTGTAGGCTTTGCTGCTGGGGAGGTTGGGAGAATTGCTGAGGGCTCAATTCCAAGGTCCCAGGGTAGGGTATCAGCTAGAAACTTCTTCCTTTTCCCTTGAAGACTGGTAGCTTCCCAGAGGCCAAGAGAAGGTCACCTCACTCTTGCGAGGTTTGCCACAGTTGGCAAAGTGCTTTTTCTTCTGTTAAGTGATTTGATCCTTGCAGCAGAGGCTCAGAGGGGGAAACTGACCAGCCAGTCGGCAGCTGGATTAGATAAAACCAGAGCTGCACTGCGCAGCTTTCCCTGCTCCTAGGAGTTCCTTAGGCTGGGGCACTCACCTCCTCCATGTCAGGATTCAGGGGCTTGCCCAGAGAGGCAGGGGTTGGGGAAGCTATGTGCAATCCCTGCAACATCCCTTCCTAGCTATGTGACTTTGGGCAAGTCACCTCACCTCTCCAAGCCTCAGTTTCCTCATCTGTAAAATGGGATGTTAATGACACTGTCCTCAGGGTTGTCATGAGGGCTGAGGAACTAAAGCATGAGAGTGTCAAGCTCAGTGCCTGGTACACAGCAGGTGCTCAGTAAATAGGAGCTGCAATGACCCGCCACTCCCTGCCTGTGCCCCAATAGCCCCCGCACCCTCAGTTTCAGGCCTAGAGGGTTCTCCTTCTTGCTGCCACCAGCCTTGGCCATGGAACCACCTACCCCACCTCGACCTGGAACAGATTCCATTTGAAACACTTCCAGAGAAAATGAGTGTGGACATTAGTCTATTCTGTCACCTAACGAACCCTGAGCCTTTGGCAACAATTTTTGCAAACCCCACTGATTAATCCCAAGAGAAACTCTGTAGGGTTTTGAGTCACATGGTCCACTTCCACCCAGCACACCTGTCAGGCCCCGAAGCAGGTCTGCTCTCCTGATGATGCCCAAATGCCTCTGACAGGGGTGATCCCCACACTAAGATCCATCCCTCCAGCCCCAGAAGCTGGAGACAAAGCTTGGGAATCCAGTTGACTGGGCCAACCCGCTTTCCAAGGAGGAGGATGGGAAAAGTTCTCTGTGCCCAGCTAGTCTGCAGACAGGGCTGGCCAGTTTCCACATTCCCTGAGAAGCCCATGGCCCTGCCCCTGATTTGCCAGGTGTTTTGGTTTGCTAAAGCTGCCACAGTGCAGGATACCAGAAATGGGTTGGCTTTTACAATAGGGATTTATTAACTTGCAACTTAGAATTTTTAGGCCATGAAAATGTCCAAAATAAGGCATTAACAGGATGATAACTGGACACTGAAGAAAGGCCGCTGGCACCTGGGACACTTCTGTCACACAGGAAGGCACATGGCCGGCGTCTACTGGTCCTTTGGTCCCTTGCCTTCAGCTCTGGTTCCCGTGGCCTCCTCCACGGGTCCTCTCTTAGCTCCTCCAGTGCTTTTCTCTCTCAGCTCTCTGTGGCTGTTTCTCTCTGAGCTCTCTGGGCTTTTTCTGTCTTTTATCCTCATAAAGGACTCCAGTAAAGGATTAAGACCCACCTTGAATGGGGTGGGTCACATCTCAATTGAAATAAACTAACCACAGGTTCCACCTTTGACAGGTCTGCACCCACAGGAATGGATTAAAAGATCATGGCATTTTCTGGAGTACATAACAGCTGACCTGTTTCTTTTTTGCCCATAATTTGATGTGCTCAGCCTATGTCTGCTCCTTGTTGCAAGACACATAGTCTGGGGCTGTGCACACAGCAGGCATTTCCTAGATGCTTTTAAAAACAGGAAACGTCCTGAACATACACTAACAGAAGATGTTTGAATAAATTATGCAGCTATTAAAAGAAGAACAGGGTAGATTTAAATGCACTGACCCGGGGGGGAAATGTATGATGTAAGTGAGAAGAAAGCTTGTTGCAGGATAGTGTTAGAGAATGATTCCATGTTTGTGAAAGCAAATAACAAATCCTCTTTCTATGTGCATGTGGGTTTGCTTTTGTTCACATGAGAATGGAGAAGGATCAGACTGTAACCTTAGTTACCTAGGAGGATGTGTGTGCTGAGGGCAAGGGGAATACAGAGGGACTGGGGGTAGAGTATTAATTATTCTATCTCTGTGGTTTCACCAGTTTCAAAAAAAATGTGTTGCTTTTACAATCTTGGAAGAATTTAACACATCTTTAGGGTGCCAGCTGCTAAGGGACACACCCTGGCAGACATCTACTCACCACTAACAGTGTGTGCTGCTCTCTGGGCTTGCTTAGCTCCATGGCCCCTAGCTCGGTATGTGCTTCCCTTAAGGAGAGCAGGAGCCTTCCCAGGGCCCGTGGTGCTGCAGCTGCCCTGTGGGACTGCATTTCAATGGGATTTGGGTGGAGGAATTGATGAGTCTTCTTCCTTTGGGGATAAAGGGAGGTGGAGACGAGAGGGCAGTGTCCACTTTGATCTTATCAGAATGTCCCAGCTCCTCTCCCTGCCCCTATCTCAGAGTCTACTGAGTGATCATATCTGAGCTGTGCTCCTGTGGCAGGAGATACCCTGGAGCTGTTCAAGTCCTGGGGGACGTGAGATCTCAGGCCCAATTATCACACAAGAAGCAGATGCTCGAGTCTCTTTCCCTGGTTCTGCTTTGGAGCTTTGGAGGCAGTTTAGGCTGCAAGGGTCTTCCGAAGCCTCCTAGGTTGTTCCTCTGCCACCCCTTGGCTCATCTGGTAGAGGGGTCTGTTGTTTGAACTCGGAAAGCTGTTCGCTGGTCATGTCAGTTTCCCTTCAGGTGGGCCCAGCAGATGTCGATTTTAAACCTCCTTCCTTGCAGCCTGTGCTCGATTCCTCTGCAAGGAGGATGGAGGCGAGTGAGCTCCAGCCTCCAAATAGGAGCCCTTCAGCTTTCCTAGGACCACCGTGCCCCTGACTCTTGTATGGTACTCGATGATTTTCAAAGCCCTCCTGCATTCCACCCCATTTGGTTTGTCCTTCAGAACCATCCTCTGAGACGGGGATGGCAACAGGTGTTACCGCCATATTACAGGTGAGGAAACAGAGATTCAGGGCAAGTAGCTGGTTTGTCCATGTCCCAGAAGGAATAAAAGGAAGTTCCACTTTGGATAGGAAGTGAGATCTGGTAGGTTTGTATAGCTTAGTGTGAAATCCCGATACTTCCAAAAGTAATTTGGGCAGAGAATAAAAATGTATTTGCAGGACCCCCCTGAGGAACTGGGGAAAAATGTAGAAATGTGGGACTTCCCCACTTAGGTTATTACTGTTATTTTCACAAACACTGAGGACTACAATTTAGTAGGCCGAGCCTGCAATCTTGGGGCTTGCCCTTATGAAGCTTCTTACTGCGAAGGAGAGGCTAAGCCTACTTATAATTGTGCCTAAGAGTCTCCCCCAGAGAACTTCTTTGTTGTTCAGATGTGGTCTCTCTCTCTAAGCCCACTTGGCAGGAAAATTCACTGCCCTCCCCTCTACATGGGACATGACTCCCAGGGGTATAAATCTCTGACAGTGTGGGACATGACTCCCGGGATGAGCCTGGGCCCATCATCATGGGATTGAGAAAGCCTTCTTGACCAAAAGGGGGAAGAGACATGAACAAACTAGTTTCAGTGGCTGAAAGATTTCAAATAGAGTTGAGAGGTCATTCTGGAGGTTATAATTAGGCATTATATAGCTATCGCTTTTTAGCTTTTAGTATATTATTGGAATAGCTAGAAGGAAATACCTGAAATGGTTGAACTGCAACCCCATAGCCTTGATTCTTGAAGATAATTGTATAACTATATAGCTTACACTGTGTGTCTGTGTGATTGTGAAAACCTTATGGCTCACACTCCCTTTATCCAGTGTATGGACAGATAAGTAGAAAAATGGAGACAACAATCAAATGAAAAATAGGGTGGGATGGGGGGGACGGAATGCTTTAGGTTTTTTTTTTATATACTTCTATTTTTATTATTTTTTTTGGGGTAATGAAAATGTTCAAAAAATTGATTGTGGTGATGAATGCACAACTATATGATGGTACTGTGAACACTTGACTCTACATTGCAAATGACTGTATGGTATGTGAATGTATCTCAATAAAACTGAATTTTTTTTTAAAAAAGGCAGTCCCAGGCCTTTGACTCAAGGTCAGCCTGCTCAGCCCATGCTCCGTCATCAGAAGTGCCCCTTCCTCATCAAGGATCCCCTAGGAGATTGCTTCAGTAGGCCAAATTTACATCCTGTGAGCCCACTCCCCAATCGCAGCTGAGTCAACCAGGGTAGACTCATGATCTGGGGGCAATTGCCCAGATCTGGGCAGCACCCAGCAGCCTCTCCCTCTAGCACAGAGGCTTTTGCTAGTCTGAACTGAAAAGGCGTGTGGAGTTGGGGTCAGAACCACATGACAATTGAAGCCAAGGAGGGACAGGTACTGTGAACCTGTGAGGCAGATGTGTGAGGGGAAGCAGGGAGGGAAGACTGGTAACCCCAGAGAAGGCCTTGTACTGTTCAGATCCTGTGAGCCCAGCTGGAGTTAGTTAGGGACTGTGATGGGCTCTGAAGCCTTTCAGTGATCCCCTTTTCCAGAGCCGGTGACCTGATGAAAACAGTGATGACAGAGCCAGAGCCCTTCCAGATGCAAGGGACAGAAAGCCCAAAACATTGGGCTTAGGCAAAACGTTCAGCTTATTGGCTCAGGACACTGAAAATAGTAACGACAGATCTGGTGGAATCAAGGAGCTCAAGCAATGTCACGGACCTTGGTCTTGCTCTCTCTGTTTCATTCTGCCTTTCATGGTGCCAGTCTCCTCCTCAGGAAAGCTCTCTCCTTATGGTAGCAAAATGGCGGCCAGCAGCCCCAGACCTACCTCCATCCTTTAGCAACTACAGCAGAGAGCAATCATCTCTATTTCCAGCAACTTCAACAGAAGTCTCAGAACTAAGTCTCACTGGCTCTGATCATGTCACAAGCCCATCCTGTGGCTAAGGAGATGGGGTAAGTCTGATTGATCAGGCCTGGATCACATGTCATTCTCTGGAGCCCACTCTGAGTCAGCTCCACTAGAACCCCAGAGACTGAGAGTGGGGAGTGGGTGGTTTCACAAGGAATATCGGGGTGTTGGGTAATGAGAAGGTATGTTAGGGTGAGCTACCTGCTGTGATAAACAGTCCCAACATGTCAGTTCCTTAACACAATGAAATTTTATTTCTTACACTCATTGGGCATAGGGGCAGGACTCTACTTCATGTGGTCATACAGGGAACCCGGCCAATGGAGGCTCTGTAGCTTCCAAGGACTCCCTTGGAGTTCCGCAGGTAGGCAGAACGCAAAACACCAGCAGGTAGGCAAGGGATTCAAGCAAAGGTCATGCTTTTTTATGGGCCAGTCATGGGAATGGCTCATATTGTTACTACTCAATTATATTGGCCAGAACTCAGTCACATGACCACACCTGGGTGCAGGGAGACTGAGAGACTGAGTTCGGTTGTATGCCCAAGGGGAAGAGGGTGGAGTCTCCACCATAAAAGGGAAATGGATGGAAGCTGGGCAGGCAAACAAAACAGCCTAGGACACAAGCTTTCCACTATATCCAACTCCTTCAGCCTTTTTGAGAGTTCCCAGCATGCAGCAGTATTGGCCCCATTGCCCCATTTATGATGCCTGCCTAACCGTCTTCAGATCTTAAGCTGAGTGGTGATGCCGCTTGGTGGTTCTGGATCAGCTGACAAGATGTATGTGCTCCCAGGAGCAAAGGGCCAGAGAGGACAGCTCGGACTCAGAGACTCACCAGATTGGCACGCCAGCCCCCTCAAGCCTTTTCAGCTGTCCTTTACTGGGGATCTGCTGGAACCTAAGCCAGCAGCATCTTCCTCTTCTCCTTACCTGTAGCTAGTTAGCTAAGGTCAATTGGGGACCAGGAAGGGAAGCTCTGACCCATTACTCAGAAAGGAATGGCATCCGGCTTTTTGAAGCCCTTAGCTGGGAAGCTTGTATGCCAACAATGCTGTTGGTAGTAGCTCATCACTCACTCATTCATTGATTTATTCATTCACTCTGAGTGCTTATTATATGCCTGGCACAGTCCTGCGTGCTGAGAAGAAGGGAATATACTAGAAGCATAAGATACTGGCTTTGATGAGAATAAAATAAGCTATAGTTGAATTTTATACCTGGTTTAGAGTTGACTGGGACTTCAGACTGGAAGCCACCCTGGGGCATGAACGAACAACATATTTAGTGTTTCAGAAACCAGGTATCCAAGCTCTTTAACTCTGCGCTGTCAGTGAGGAGATCTGAATAAATCCATAATTGTAAACATACAGCAGTAGCCACCCTCTGTGTCAGGCACTGTGCAACATTTTTCTTCATTCTCACAACCACTGTTCTGGCTTGCTAATGCTGCCAGAATGCAAAACACCAGAAGTGGACTGGCTCCTCTAAAAAGGGGTTTATTTGATCACACAGTCCCAGTCCCAAGGCAATAAATTGTCCAAGGTAATGCATGGACACTTGGGTACCTTCACTGGAGGATGGCCAATGGCTTCCGGAAAACCTCTTATATCTGGGAAGGCACATGGATGGCATCTGCTTGTTCCCAGGTTGCATTTCAAAATGCCGTTCTCCAAAATGTCTGCATCAGCTTCCAACGACAGTCTTCAAAGTCTGTCTCAGCTACAGGGAGCTGTGAGCTCCTTCTGTCTGAGCTTTTATAGAGCTCCAGTGAACCAATCAAAGCCCATGCTGAATGGGCAGGGCCACGCCTCCATGGAAATTATCCAATCAGAGTTATCACCTACAGTTGGGTGGATTATATCTCCACAGAAACACTCAAAGAATTACAACCTGATCAACAACAATATGTCTGCCCACACAAGATTGCATCAAAGATAATGGCATTTCTGGGGGACTTAATACTTTCAAACTGGCACAACCGCCATCTAAGATCTAAACTCACCTTATCCCTATTTTTCACAGATGCAAAACTGAGGTTCCAAAAACCTGCCTAAAGTTAAACAGCCATTAAATGGCATTCAACTCTGCCCAATGCCAAAGCCCCAGTTCTGCCACCCATATGTTAAATTAGAGACGGCCCTGTCCGGATGGCCCTCCTGCCACCCACCCCAAGTCTGCACATCCCAGCCAGTGCATCTGGAGGGTGGATATGCGCTGCCACACGCTGCTCCATATACTGAGTTTCCACCCCGTGCTGGGGGCTGGACTAGTCCAGAGAGCGAGAGGGCTCAATCCTGGGGCTTTGGAACTCAGAGCAGACCGCAGGGACAGAGGCTTCAGTTTCCTGCCCTGGCCTTGTCTCTTAAGCTGCTGATTTTCTCCCAAGGAATATCCATCCCCGTCAACAGGGCACCTGAGGACATTTCTCCTTCCGCATCGCAGGCAGACGCTTGGCAGAGGGAAGCTTCTCCACCCACTTGGTTTCCTCTCCACTGGTGACTTTTCCATCTGGCTCATTCATTCATGTACTCATTCAACAAATTATTGTCAAGCACCAGCTGTCTGCCTTGCAGTGGACATGGCACTGATGGGCATGGGGACATGATGATGGCTCCATATGAGAAACAAGGCACTTCTATAAAAAACAGTGAGCCAAAGTGTAGCATGACGAGGACCACCATTGGAGCAGCACAAAATCCTGTGTGAGTTTGAGCAGGTGGAGCTCTGCCCTAGATTTGGAAGGGGACTGGGGAGGGGCGTGCATCAAGGAAAGCTTCGAGGAGGTGGCATTTGAGCTGGGCCTTGAATAAAGGGTAGGAACTGAAACTGTGTAGCTGGGGGAAGGGCATTTGGGAGGGGAGAACAGCATAGGAGAGGCCTAGAGGCGGGAGCCATGGGTGATGCTTGGGGCAGGGTTAAAGTGTGGGGGATGAGCAGAGGGGAAAGGCTGGCACTGGTGGGCTGGGCCCACTGGCTTTTCTCTGAGAGCCATGCGCCCACCACATCACAGCAGTCTCAGCCCAGCCCCTCTGGGGTGGGATCAGGAGAGATGGAAATAAGGGCCCAGAGACCATCGAAGTGTCTTAACCCTTGAATTGCTGGCCTAGCCGAGGACATACTCCCCTCACTATCCCTGGCTGCCTGTAGTTCTTGGAAATCCCTGTATGTTTGAAAGGGCTTCCTTCCTGTCCTCCAACTTTACTTCTCAGGCCCAGTGGGCCCAGCCAGATCATAGACGCAAGAATCAGGGCTGGAAGGGGGTTTTGGAGGGCATCTCAGCCCGTGATTTAAACTTTAAAGAAAAAAATCTCTGGAATCCCATTATTCAGATGGAATCACAGAAACTCAAAATAGAAAACAGACGAGCTATTCTGATTAAGGTAGGGTGGGGGCTTCCTCCTTCATCTCCCCATCACTCCCCACAGCAGCTCCTAGGGTGCCCCTGGGAAATCCAGAACTTGGAGGAAATACAAGGGTGGCTGGATGACCTGGCCACTGGTTCAGGCCTCTTTTCTCTACCTGGGGCCTGAGGTCAGGAGAGAATGCCAAAGTAAGTGCACAGATGGAGGTGGGCGCGGCTCCTGGGACACGCCTCCCTCACTCCCTTGGGAACCATCAGGCCTGGGGGGAGAAGCCCCAAACACCCCATCCTTGGCCTGGTGGCAGCTGGTACTCGGCCGGCTCACCTATGGCTTATCTTACCCTCAACCCACTGGAAGTCAGGCCGGGTCCTCCTTCTATCCCTCACATTGAAAATGGAGATACATCCAGTAAAACAGCTTACAGCCAGCACCAGAGGCTGGGCCATTCCCACGTGGCAGGTGAAGCGGAGGTGTGGGAGGCCTGCTAAATTCCTCACCGACTGAGGATGACCCTGTCACTGAGATCCTTGCCCCTAACACCTGCTGGGCATTTGATTATTCACAAAAACACTTTTATGAACACGATTCCACTGGATTCTCACAACCACCCTGCAAGGCAGATGTCATTATCCTCATTTTACCGTTGATAAAAGTGAGGCTCTCCGAAGCTGAGTGTCCCAACATGGAGAGCATTAGGGCCTGAGTGAGCAGAGGAGGGAGTCTGGGTGTGTGTGTCTACATTTTGGGGCACTGCCAGAGGAAAATGGAGATGGCAGAGGCTGGGAGTATGCCTGTGAAATATTATATGGTAACTGTACCTTTAATCACAGGCATCTTGCTTGAGGATGTAAGAGCCCCAAGGGAGGGACCCTGGTGCCCCAGGGCCTGTGGTATGATAGACGCTTGGCTAGTATCCGCTCCACGAGTCCGATCGTGCTTGCGACCTTGGCTCTGGATGGGGTTGTCTCAGCCAAACACACTGGAAGCCACCTCATAGCCCACCCTCCTCTCCCAGGTTCCTTCTCCTTCTGCAAATGGGAATAAACACCAACAAAACCCCTGGTCAGACATAAAAGGGAAGCAATGAACACGAGGGGCATCCTTGCCCAGCGGGTCATCGTCACCCCCCATGACCTGTAGAGTCAACCCCGGCTTTCCCCTTTGATGCCCCCGGACTCTGCCAGGGTTCCTCCAGGGTGAGGTGGCCGCGGTGCCCTCTGCTCTGGCAGCTCCGGGAAACAGAACAGTTCTGATTGCTGGCGATTGCAGAGGCCGCTCGTCTGGGCTCTGGATCACTCTGGGATCGGTGCCCGGCTCAGCACAGGAATAGAAAGGAGAGTGCAGCTCAAAGGCTCAGGTTGTCATGAAGGTCTGGGCAGATTTCTCCAGCTCCTTTGAAAGAAAACTGGACTGCCCGGTCCTCTCCTTTATAACCTGCGTCCCTCTCACCCCGGAGGAGACCCCCATCGGTATCACATGGTTTGACACACAGGTGAACCTATTCAAAGACACATGGCTTAATAAGAAGCCCCCAGCCCAATACCCCTTCCCTGCCAATTGTCCCAGAAACACTTGCACCTGAGTGCTCAGACGAACAGACATTCTGGGAGGCTGAGACAGACTGCCGACACCCCTCCAGGGCTTGGTGCGACGTGTGATGTTCAGACAAGGCAAATGTTACCGCCTCCTCCTCTGACATTTAGGGAACAGCTTTGGCAGCACCCCCCACCCCCCATCCTGACAGTTGGCTTCCAGATGCTAAAAGGGGTCACTCTCTGGGGTCTTTTCCTTCCCTTCAGGATTCTGATGATAATCCTTTCACCACCCGACAGGTTGAGTTTCCCATCCAGGCCAGCAGGCCTGGCATCAAACACAACACAGGAGTGGTGACAGGGCTGAAAAAGCAGGTCCACTTTATTTACAAGGATCAGTTGGTGACACCACAGACCTTTGGGCTATTTGGTGGCCTTGTTGAAGATACCTGGCAGGGGCCCACTCTCTCTGTTCGGTCAGTGCACCCTTCTCACTCTCCGGGCTGTTGGAATCTGGCTGCTGGGCCCTCCTGCTCTGACAAGCCCTGACTTGGGGGCATCTTTGCTGTCTCCAATTTCTGGGTAGTCAGTGCCCCAAGCACCTTCCAGAGGTCCTCCTTACCTCCTTCAGAAGCCACATCTGGGTCCTGCTTTGGGGGTCATTAGTGGAGGACCACACAACAAATGTCTGCAGAGAGATGGGTGGGTGACGAGTCTTGGGTGTGTGTGCAAGGTGCTAAAACGTAAGGGCAGAGGCTTGGAGCTGCCTGGTGCAGAGAGCTGGTACCTGGCCTAACCTGTTGTTCTGACTATTGGTTGGACCATCCCCATCTTCTCCAGTGGCAGCCAAAGGTAGAGAGACCCGCCTCAGAGCCAAAGGATTCTTCCTTGTCTATGGCTGACAAAACAGTTTCCACCCTGGGTCTGGCTTCTTTTCTCCTGGGCCATTTATTTTCCTACAAAATGCCTCTCCTAGGTTACTCTCATTCCAGGGAGGAAGACTAGAGGGACCGAGGACACTGCCTCTGTCCTGGCCAAGGTTCAAGCTCACCTTCCTGAATTTCTGGAAACTCCTCATCCCTGCTCTTGAGAGGCTGGAGAGGGAGGGTGCGGGGTCTGCGGGCAAAGAGACTTGGTGTAAAACGTAGGAGGCAGCCCCACATGGGCAGGCACCCAGAAACTCCGGAGGTGGGTAGGGGAGAACACTGTTGGCGCACCCCCTCCCCAACAGTTAAGGGCTTAAAAGGTGACACCGTGAGCCAGGATGAAGTGAGGCAGCCAGGAGTCCCGGCGGGGTGGACAACAACAGAGATCACGAGGGACACGAGGGCTGCAGGGGGCCAAGGGGGAGTCGAAGCAGGCAGGGCCCAGGCTGGAGACCGTAAGTCCGGCCGGCCCGGTTTGGGGCCGCGAGTCCTGCTCGTTCGGCCCTCAGCGCGCCTGGCCCGCGCGCTCCCTGGGGCCAGCCTCCCAGAGGCAGGGCTGCGCGGGCGGCAGAGGCGCCGGGGCGCCCCGCAGGCTGCACGTCCTCAGCTCCCGGGCCAGGCTGAGCACCTCCGGCCGCTCGCGCTCGAGGGCTCCTCCCTCCCGCTCCTCCGCATCCTCCTCCTCCTCCTCCTCCTGGATGCTGCTGAGGCGTGGCGCCCCGCGGCCTCGCTCGGCCGGCGGCGGCCTGTAGGCGCACTTGGCGTTGAGCAGGCGGCGCAGCGGGGCGCGGGGCACCGACGCGGCGGCGCCCCCGGCGCGGAGGTGCTGCTGGCGCACGTGGCGCGCGTCGCTCTGGCGCTGCAAGCGCTTGAAGTCGGCGAAGGCCGTCAGCGCGGTCTGGCGGAGCAGGCGGGCCAGGGCGCGCGCCTTGTGCGCCCGCGCCAGCAGCACGGCGTGGCAGCGCAGCACCACGGCCTTGTGGCGCGCCTGGTGGCGGTAGACCCAGGCGAAGACGCGCGGATGGCGCCCGTCCGCCGTGCAGTAGGTGATGCGCGGCAGCAGGTAGGCGTGCGCCGGCCTCCGGGCCCCAGAGCCTCCAGCGGCTCCGCGCTCGCACGGCTGCATGCGGATGCCGTGCAGCCCCAGTGTCAGCTTCATCTTGGTCCCCCCTCCCGGCCCGCAGCGCGCCCAGATCTTGCCCACGGCGTCGTCGGTGCAGCCGTCGCCCTTGGCGTGCAGGGTGACGGCGTTGCCCAGGTACCACACGGTGTAGGTCGGGTCTTCCTTGTTGAGCTCCACTTTCTGGCGCCGGCTGCGGAACACTCGGCCCAGGCGCTCCAGCGGCCAGCCGGGCAGCAGGTCTGGGCAAGACCGCAGGAGTCTGGAGAGCAGCGACGTGTAGGCGAGCCCTGGGCTCAGGCTCTTCCCCTTGCACTTGGCCTCATCCTCGACCAGCACGAATTTGCTACGTCTCCAGGGCAGCATCGCGGCGGCGATGACCCAAGAGGTTGGGGGCGCAGGTTGCTCACGGGCGTCTTGGCAGGCGGCCAGGGGAGGCGAGGGCGCGCAGAAGCCCGCTGTCCCGCGGTCGTGAGAAGCCGAGCAGCGCCGGAGACAGTCGGTGCCTGGAGATGCCCAGTGCCAGGCGGGGCTGAGTTCGCAGACGCCCGCTGCCCAGCCGGGCTGGCAGCCGAAATACCCGGGCGGTGGCCGAGCGGCTGAGAACAGCTTCCCCCGGGAGTCGCTCCAGCCGTCCGGGAAGTAAGGAGGGGCGGGGCTGGTGTGGTGGCGGCGACCCCCAGGTCCCAACAGGGGGGATCCCGCAGTCCCCGCCGCCCAGCTTGCGGCGGCAGGGAGAGCACCGGGGCTGGCGGTGCTCGGCGGGGTGGACCGAGAGCGCGGCTGCGGTGGGGACTCCTTCAGGCGTCGCGGCTCCACCTCCCGGGGCTGCCTACATCACCGGGCGGAACCGCTATCTCTCTTGTCCCCTCCCCTTGTCCTCTTCTCTCCCCTCCCCCAGCCAGCACAGGCTAGCGTTGCTCCTCGCCCGGACCCAGCACAGGCGCGGTGGAAAGGATTTAATTGGAGGGGTGGTGGGGGAGGGGCGGTTAAGGGGGTCCGAATCTCCCGAAATGTGCCCGAGGACTTGCCAATGCAAATTTCTCTAGTTTCACTAGAGGTGGCCAAGCTCCCCTTGACACACTCGGGACCCCCCTTCTCTCTTTCTAGGATTCCTGCTGCCCCTCACCCACAGCTTGCCCCTACCCCATTTTGGGGAGTGATTTGGGGTGGGTTTCTGATGGGGCGGGCAGGTTAGAGGCTTTAGGGGCCGGCCTGGCGCACTTTGCCTCCTATCTGCACAGCAGTAAGCCAGCTGAGGTGGCCGAGGCTTGCAGTGGAAAAGTACTGTCCCTTGGTGAGGCTTTCGCTCAGGTTCCTCCAAGGTCGTGGGCCCGGCAGCTGTGACTGAACTGGGAGAGGGGTCACTGCTCCAGCGGCTGACAGTGCCCTTTGCCTGGCCTGAAGCAGGGTACTCTTTGAGGGAGGGAGAACCTTCCAGAACAGTCCTGGGAGTGTGGGAATTGCAGTTGGAAAGCTTCTTGTGGACAAAGGGCAGCCTGTGGGCTCTCTGAGGATTAAAAAGATAAACTGTGAGCTCCGTGCCTGCTCCCAACAGATCCCAGATGTTTTGCATTCATTATCGCATTTAAATCTCAAGACAGCCCAGGCTCCGGTAAGCGACTTACTCAAGGTTACAGGGCTGTGGAGGTGAAACCAGGCATCCCCACAGGCCTGGGTGCCTGGTGAGCCCCCTTGGGTGCCCCATGAGCACGATAAGCCCCATATGGATGGGGCATTTGCCATCCTGGGAGCCCTAATGGGGAGGGACAGGCCCTTCCTCAGGAGGGGTTGTAGTATCTTGGTAGAGAGAGAGTTGCCCGTGGGTGTGGGGTACTTCTCCACCTTTCAGGATTTATTAAGGCACAAGCTCCCAAGAATCCTGGGACTACTCAGATGTGGGCCCAGGAATCTCGTCTCCTTGGGCTTTCATGGAGCCAAGCGCCCAAGCTCGTGCCTTGGCTTCCGAACGTGCCTTCTGGGAGAAGCAGCCTGGCCCTGGACTGGGGCTGAACTTGGAAGCCCGAGGCTTGGTCCAGTCCAGGGCAGTGAAACCACGTTGACCTCCAGGAGTGGGGGCAGTGGGAAGAGGGAGTGCTCAGAGCTGCTGCTTGGAAACATTCAGGACCAGCCAGCAGGAGTAGTCAGTGGCCAGGTACAGAATCCTCTGGGGAATAAAAGTAAAATAACAGACTCCAATAAGGCTGTTCCTAAATTGATATGCAAAATAAAGAACAGGAAATTACTTAGAATTTCAGAATCTTAGCTTTGGAGGGACCTCACAGATCACCTGGTCCATGACAGTCTCATTTGATTTTCAAAACAGAAATGTCTTTATTGCCTTTTGCCTATTATAAAAAGTAATATGCAGTAAAAATTCACACAAGAAGGACGCGGCAGTCCCCCACTATCCCCACTCCATAGGTATGGCCTCGTTTCTGGGCGAGAGAACCAGCTCTGAGAAGCAAAGTGATCCTTCTAGTACTTTTTGTGGCACCAGATATGCCTCTTGGACGAGCAGAGATGTTAACTCAACCTAATCCCTTTATAGAAAGGATTGCATGTAGTTTGGGTCTGAAGGGCAGCTCTTTTAAAACTTCTGCCTTCTGGGCCTCTGAAGCCCACCCAGCCCATCCTCTGGGCCTTGCGGTGTTGTGGATCCCCCCCTCCCAGTGGCAGGGGCTGGTGGGAATGGCCAGAGGCCAAGCCTGAGTTTGCAGGGCTGTGAAAACCCCAAGCTTTTGCCTGAAGGCAGAGCTTCCTTAGTTGTTGGGTTTGAAAGATAAAGATACAGGACACCCACCGAATGTCAGATAAACAGCAAATACAGTTTTAGTACAAGTATGTCCCAAATATTTTGTGTATTTTATCTGGCAACCCTAAGCCTCCTGCCTGAGGGAGAACTTCGAGAAGAAGGATTGGCAGGCAGGTGTGCACCCCTCGTGCCTCCACCCCCTTCCTAAGATGGCTGGCTTTCCTTAATCCTGGCGGCCTGGCTTCTGTTCCCATTGCTTTTCTGAAAACCCTCTCGGGGGGAGGGGCAGGGTGGTGTCACCAGGGACAGGGTGATCATAGCATTCAATAATGTGTTTTTATAAGTCCCCTTGACCTCCCTTTGGCACTTGACCGTGGCTGCCCTGGCCTGGCTCTTCCCCAGATTCTCCTCCTTCTCGCCCACTCCTCCCTCTCCCACAATGGTTCCTCCTGACATTCCCAGGCTTGGTCTTGTGCCTTCTGTTCTTCCTCTAAACACCTGCCTTCGTGGCCCAGCCGCCCTCAGAGCTTCCACCATCCTTTCCAACCAGGTGGCTAGGAAAAGCCCACCTGGTCCCATTCATTGAAGCAAAGGGCAAACCTCCCCTCCTCTCTGTCAGGTTCACCTTCCCTCCAACCTGTGGTGAGTGCTCCTCATTTCACACCACTTGTGACTACTTCATGGGCTGGTGTGCAGTTGGCTTGTGTTTCTTTTCCAATTTAATTTTTTTAAAACTTTTGATTATGGTAACATATATACAACATAAGCAAAAATTTTCCCAT
>PVKY010006151.1:0-16349 GCA_004027775.1 Bradypus variegatus
TGATTATCACATTATTAATTATAGTGGCAAAATATTCAGAGTGCAAATGCCTATCAGTAGAAGAATGTATAAATAAATGATACATCCACCAAAAAGAAGGTCTTATTGAGTTTTTCATGGATAGAAAAATGCATATGACATAGTCATATAATCTAAAATAAAGCAGAATATAAAATTAAATATGTAAGTATGATCTAGTTATGTGTTACTTGTCATACACACACACACACACACACACACATTCACACACACTCACATACAAAAAACATTCCTAGAAAGAAGACTGAAGGGAAGAGAAATAATCAGAATTGTTAATCGACATGGATGGGATTATAAATGATTATATACTAATCTTCTGTATTTTAATTTTCTACAATAAGCATTCATTTTATAATCAGCAAAAATAATTTAAGATTAAAATAAAATAGTAATACCAATGTTCATGTATTTGTTTCAGCCCTCTCTTAAAAGAGTTCTATGCTTCTCATATATGGTAAGAACACAGAATTTGGACTGTTGATTTGAATTTGTAATATTTAGACAAGTCTGGATATAAAATTTTCTTTGCTACATTAATAATAGTATCAACAAACTTAGAGACTAAATTTTAAATTGTAAAGCACGAAAGTTCACGTCTACACCACAATTTCAGAAAGGATATTAGTAGGACATTGGTTAATGACAATAGCAACAACCCATGCATTCTGTGGTAGAAATAGGAAAGGCACAAGTATCTATTTACTTGTACTTCCTTAATTCATCTATTCAAGAAATATTTTTCAAGTGCTTACCAGATGTCAGGTGCTATTCTAGGCATGAATAAAAAGACCAAAATCCTTGCCCTTGAGAAGACTGCATTCTCACAGGGGCAGGGAGGGGATAGACAATAAATGTAGTAAAAAATATATATATATATATTTGGTACAATAGAAGGGCAGGGTTGTACAGAGATAAAAATAGAGCCCAGTAGGACTGGCTGCAGTGCCAGGGCCTGGGGAGAGGGAGAGTGCAGTTTTAAATAAATTGGTGTTGGAAAACCTCATCAAGAAATTGAATTTTGAGCAAAGACTTGAAGATGGCAAGGGGGTTAATATTTGAGGAAAAAACTTTCTAGACAGAAGGAACAGCCAGTCCAAAGTTTGGTGTATTGGAGGATCAGGCCAGAGGCCAGTGTGGGACAAGTGGAGGGAGTGAAGGAGAAAGGAGTAGATGAAGTCAGAGAAATGAGGGCTGGTAGGAGGGAGACACATTGTGTAGGGCCTGGGGGGCCATGGTAAGGGTTTGTTTTTTATTCTGACTAAAACTAGGAAGTCATATGATCTGATTTAAATTTGTAGAAGATCATTTTACTGCTTTGTTGAAGTAAACCGTAGAGGAAGCAAAGGGGTAAGCAAGAAGGCTAGTTAGGAGATTATTATAATTATTCAGTCTAGAAATGCTGGTAGCTTAGAGTATAGTGGTATCCATGGAAGTGGTAAGAATGTCAGATTCTGGATATATTTTCAAGGTAAAGTCGATGGGATTTCTTGACACATTGGATGAGGGTTGAGGCATTGGGCTGACTGCAAAATTTTTGGTCTGAGCAACTGGAAGGAGGTGGTTGCCCTTAACTGACATGGGAAAGATTATATATAGGTTTAGGGGTGAGATTCAGAATTTGGATATAGACATGATCAGTTTTTAGACATCCAAGTGAGTTTGTGGGCCAGCAGTTTAGATATGTAAGTCTGGAGATCAGGAGAGAGGTCTGGGCCAAGTAGGTAAATTTGGAAATCCTCAGCATATAAGCTATGAGACTGGATGAGATTCCCCCAAGGGAGTGAGTAGAGATAGGGAAGAGAAGAGGACCAAGAGCTGAGCCTTGTACACCTTAACTTTTAAGAGATCTGGGAGAAGAGGAGGGATTAGCATTGGTGACTATGGATGAGGAACCGGAACAGTGGAAGGACAGGGAATGTGGTGTCCTGGAAAACATGTAAAGAAAGTGTCTCCAGGAAGAGGGAATCACCAACGTCAGGTGCCACTGACGGATTGAGTAAAGGGAAAACTGAAAACTCATCATTTGATTTTGCCACATGGAAGTCAGTGGTGACCTAGACAAGAGTTGTTTGGGAACAGGGTGCAAAAAGCCTGTTTGCAGCAAGCTTGAGAATGAAAGGAGAGAAATATGAGACAATGTCTGTAGAAAATGCTTTGGAGTTTTTATACTGAGGGGATCAGAAAGATGATTGGTAGCTAGAGGATGAAGTAGAGTTACAAGAGAGACTTTTTTTAAGATAGGAGAAATAAAATCATGTTTATAAGCTGCTAGTAATGATCCAGGAAAAAGAAGAAGAAAATGATGTAGGAGAGGGTGAAATGCTGGAGTAATGCCCTTGAAGAGATGAGAGCAGAGCTATTTAGAGGTATTCCCCTGAGACAGGAGCCAGGCAGTTCAGCTCTGGAAGAGATAGGAAAAACATAGCACTTGAGTTTAGATGCTGGTAAATGGGCAGTTGCCATGGGAGTTCATGGTAAGTCTTCTGTTGCTCCACTTTTTCACTTTAAGGAGTCTTGGCTATTTTATTTATGTCTTTCTGCCTTGTGATCGTCAGTATAGAGAATTAATACACAAAGACCACGGGGATTTTGGAGTAAAAATCTGGTATCGATAAGGGAAACACATACAGAAACATGACAAGAACTTGTAATAGTCCCATTGGGAACATTTCCCAATCCTGTTGGAGTGTGACTGGCTCTGTCCAAACATGATGTACTGAAAGTTGAGTTCTTTTTTGTTTCTTATGAAAATCTGGTGTCCCATCAGGAGGTGTTTAATAAGGCACTGTCACTATTTTTTAAAAAAGGAAAGAAAAGCAGAAGAGAGAATAATATTCTTTTCCTTTTCTCCTCTAGAACTCTGGAGAAGATTGTTACATTTAAAATGTTCATCACTCAGTTGAGCTTGGCAATATTTGATGACCTCACCCACCACAGAGCATCGTCTGAGCTTCTGAGACTCACCCTAGACAATGTTTTTGTCCACTTGGCCCCAAGGGCTGGCCACCTCCTTGGGGAAGAGACCCCAGCAGCACTCTTCCAGCTTTACTGCATGGAGGTCTACTGCGGGGACCTGCAGCTGGACAACCAGCTTTATAGCAAGTCCAATTTCCATTTTGCTGTCTTGGTCTGCCAGGGAGAAAAAGCAGAACCTACTCAATGTTCCAAAATGCACAGTTTCCTTGTATCCAGCAAAGATTTGGAAAAATACAAGGAAAATTGTTTTATCAAACTATGCATCACCCTAACTGACAGCAAGAGCTTCGTGTTTGATATTAATGAGTTCAATTTTGAATTGAAGCCTGCCAGGTTGTATGTGGAAGACACATTTGTATACTACATCAAAACATTGTTTGATACCTACCTTCCTAAGAGCAAGCTGGCTTGTCACTCCATGATGCTCTCCGGTGGTCAGCAGGTATTGCCCTTGCAGGTCAGACAGCACGCCAGGGCCCTGGTGAATCCTGTGAAGTTACAGAAACTCGTGATACAGCCAGTGAGTCTCCTCGTCAGTATCCATGCTTCCCTCAAGCTGTACATAGCATCCGACCACACTCCTCTCTCCTTCTCGGTGTTTGAGAGAGGACCCATCTTTACCACTGCCCGGCAGCTCATCCATGCCCTGGCCATGCACTATGCCGCTGGGGCACTTTTCAGAGCAGGTGAGGATGCCAAACTGAGAGTCTGTGGCCTGACCCTAACTGGGATGAGCTGGAGCCTGGGCAAAGATGAAATGCTTTGGGTTGTGCTTTACCTCCTTCACGACACGAGGGAGCAGTATGGGGAGAAGTAAAGGACACAGACTTTGCAGTTCTATCTGAAGAACTGGATGTAAATCTAGACTCTCCCACTACTAGCTGGAAGGCTTTGGGCAAGTTTTATAGCAAGTTTTATGGACCTCTCTGAGTCTCAGTTTCCTCTTCTATAAAATGGACTTTGGGATTTCAAGAGAATTAGATGAAAGTTTGTGAAGTACCCTGCATTTTGATTAGCACTTAATAAGCACTCAATAAGCACTCAAGCAATAGTAGCTATTACATTAGTTCTGTAACTTAGAATTTTGCTTCAATTTAGCAAACACTTTTTTACCACCTTCCAAATCCAAGCCCTATATCATCACACTAGTACAGCCAGGAGGTCTAGTCCAGTCTTTAGCACTTGGGCCTAAAAGAAATCACGTTTTCTAGGGTTGTCAGTTTTCCTCATAGTCCATGAGTAACTATAGGTAAAAAATGTGAAGGATTTTGTGAGCTAGTAAGATGCACTGGAGAGCCCTCTACTTGTCCAGTGCTGCACTGCCTACCTAGACAGATTTGCAGAGAGAAGACTTCTGTCTCAACCTCTCCACAGACCTGAGCCCAAAAAGAAAGACTAGCCCTAGCTCCTCTCACCCTCTGGTGCCAGGCAAGTTATCTCCTGCAGGCCAAGGGCCAGAGCTCCTCAGGGACTCCACAGTGGAAAGCAAGGTTTCTCTTTTCAGTCTGGCCAGAAAGGTCTGCAGGAAGTAGTTTGAACATGAGTAAAAGAGGAGTTTGGGGAGCACTGGGAGCTAAAAGTTGAGCGTCGGGGTCCGTGTGGTCTCAGAATACTTTACAGTAATCAGCGTCAAAGCACACATTCCTGACCCAAGTTCACTCTAAAGCCCTTTTAGTTTGATCATCTGGCTCCTCGTGTTCCCAAGAATTCAAGCATGGGAACCATCCAAAGTTGGCCTTGTCAGCCCTTTCTAGTAGAGAACGTGGAAATCTTACTTTCAGAAAGCAACAAAGGAGAGAACTTTTGTGCTAACCTCTTTGTAACATTGTACTTGGTGGATATGTTCCCATATAAGATTAATGTTGTGGCGGTAAGTGGTCCATGTTATTGCCATATTGTTGGGATTCCGTTTTCTCCATAATGAAAATTCATGGAGCTAATAGTGCTGTCCAGAGCTGTTAAACTGGGAACGACAAGATCGGGGAAGGGCTCTGTCAGACCTGTTGTTTTGATAGCTTGCACAACAATGAAGAAAACATTTCCCTTTTGCTAAGAAATCATTTAAAAATAAGCAGTTAACATTTCAAATTTAGTAGACGGATACATTTATAAGCAATTCCAGAAACTTACCCTTTCAGGCAATTTTTGCTTTTAACAGGAGGAGCAGGAATGTGGATTGCTGAGCTGTGATCTGAGTCCTCGGAAGGAAAAAGCCTCCCATCAGGCCAGCAAATAAATGCCAAGGTGTGGGGAGCACTGTCCATGCAATCAGCTGGCAAAGGCTCCCCAGCTTGTGGTACCACATAACAGTGTCCCTGCAGCCTGTGTGCTAAAAATGAGCTCTCTGTGTTTTGTTTTTTTTGTTTTTAATGAGCTTTCACAAGAACATTCTGTTTGGATTTTTGTGTAATCCACCTAAAAATCCTCCAAACTGCTGTCCCAACCCCATTATAAACTGAGACAAGAAATTCTAACATAGAGGGCCAAATAAGCAGTGATTTGTAGGCACAGGAATTGGAGAGATGGCAGGAGGTGACCACTGGCCCCTGGTAGAAAAATCTTAAGGAGAAAGCATGAGCAGGTTGATGAAGGGGAAGTGCCAGCTTGGGATTGGACGATTTGCTGTCACATCTCATGTGGGTCAGGATTTCCCCACTGGACTTGATCAGAAGGTTCCTGGCTCTGATGGTCAAAAATATCCGGACCTCATTTCCAGGGAGGTTTGCAGAGTCACCTTCTTGAAGAGGTTTTAGTGATTAGAAATGAATGACTAACCCTATTTGAAGGAAGGAATGTGGGCTTGATAATTTCCTGAGGTCCTTCTCTGCCCCCACATCTCAATTTGAGGGGAAGCCAGACTCCCTTTTTCAACCAAATTCCCAAATGAGTAAGCAAAAAGTATATGCCCCTTTGGGGGAAAATAATTAAAGAATGAATGCCCTTGGATACTTTCTGCCCTTTTTTGGTCGGCTCAGATGCTACAGAGAAAAGGCTCTGGTTCTCACACAGCCCTTCTGTCAGGCAGTGGCTTCAGGCATAAGTGGCCGTAAATTCAGGCTATCCCAACCCTACCCTTCATGTGGCCCTTAAGAGCTGGGCAGGGCCCCCTAGCAGCTGGGTGAGAGAAGGTGGCCAGGCTGGGCGACTTTTACTCTCTCTTTCCCCACTACATGACCAGAATGGGCCCAGTATAGAGCAGCTTTCACTGGGGAGCAGCTACTCTCCTTTCTTGATCTATGTTTGGGTTCTTTGGCAAAAAGGAGAATTAAGATGTTTCCTGACCAGCTTTCTGCCTCCAGGTAGGACCTTAAAACATACCATTCTAGCTAAAGAGAATCTGCTCTGTTTCTTCACCTCCAAAGAGGCAGCTCCAAGGAAGACTATGACACAGCCTCCCACAGATGTCCTGCCTGGTCTTTGCAGCCTGGGATCACAGAAAGAGGGTGGGAGGCTGTGGAATCAGGTTCACCTGGGTTGGAAACCCAGCTGACACCTCTCACCAGCAATTGGCTTAATTTCTGAGCCTCAGTTTCTCCCTCTTCCTGCCTGCCTGTGAGACCATAAAGATAGGGTAACACCTTGTCAGATTTACCTGTATCCCGTCCCTGGCACCATCACTCATCCGACACAGGGGCTCAGTAGTTATTGGCTAACCTGTGTTCAAGACACATGATACTTCTCTTGCATAGTCACTGTGAGAATTAATGAGTTGAATGCTTAGCACCCATAGGGCTTCCCCATTTATAATCTTTGTCTTCTGGAAATTATTCCTTTCTCTGAACTAATCCCTAATGTTATCCGCCTAATGTTGCAGAGAATTGAGGCAACTGCAAAATGTAAGACTGTCCCTTTCTACCTGGGCTAGGCCTAGGAACCCTTCAGGATCCTCCACTCACACCTTCCAGATCCTCTTGGAGGTGACTCATCTGAGGATCTCTGTCACCAGACTGTCCCTCAAGAACCTGCCGGTGAGGGAAGGATCGCCCCCACATGCGTCATGTCCCCATGGCCTGCCTTGTAGTGGGCTCTCAGCCCAGGGCAAGTTGGAGCTGCCTTTCTGGAATCCTACTCTCATCTGCCCTTGGCCTTTGGCTCTTGCCTGCACCTCCAGTCCTCTGGCCAAGAGCCCCAAATCCCCACCCTGGGGAAGAAGGGGAAGGGGAGCCTCTGCTGGGCTCCACACCACAGCCACATTCCCACAAGGCCACAGGCACAGCAGTCAGGCCACCAGGTAGGCCAGCCCCTGGCAAGCCTGAGCTTAAATAGGAAATCAGATCCAAAGTTGCCCTCCTGGGACATTTTGCAGGGAACACTCCCCTCTCGCTAACTTTATCAGTATGTCCATGTCACCAATGTTTACACAACTGAAGCTTGGGTTGAAGGGGAGACATTTGTCTGGCTCTAGCTCTGCTCCAAAGGGAAGCAGTCAGTTTGGTAAGATTGGGAAAGATTAAAAATAACCCTTCTGTCCTTGTCAGAAGTTTGCATCCCCTTTGCAGCACCCCATTTAGCATCTGGCCTCCTTCCTCTGTCTGGGCATCTCCACCTCGTCCTGGTGCTCCCAGTGCCTCCACCTCCCCTGTAGGCTGTCGGGCTGACTCCTTCACAGCAGCAAAAACTGCCGACCAAGAGGCTGCCCTTTCTCGGGCTGCTGGGGGCACGTATCCCCCTGCATGTGGACCTCTTTTAGCAGGAATACGGGAGGCTCAGGCAAGGAAGTCATATTAAAACTATTTGTGAGGCTGCCAAAAGGATCACTTTGATTTATAAAGTATGAACATTTGCCATTTATGAATTCACAGTGAATGAGTTATTTCCCATATTTTGCTCCAAAGAAGCTTATTACATTGTCAATTCAGGGAAATTGGGTCACTTTTACAGAAATGTTGAAAGTGCTGTATTGAAGGTTTCAGTAACTCGTTCCCTTTGGTCCATTACAGGATGGGTGGTTGGGTCTCTGGAAATCCTTGGCAGCCCAGCAAGCTTGGTGAGAAGCATAGGCAACGGGATCGCCGACTTCTTCAGGCTTCCATACGAGGGGCTGACCAGAGGCCCCGGAGCCTTTGTGAGTGGCGTTTCCAGAGGGACGACATCATTTGTAAAGCACATTTCCAAAGGTACCTATTTTGGTTCCTTGTAATAATGCCTTATTTTCACCCCTTTCCTGTTATTTTTTAAAGAACGTGTTTTAAATGCATTCAGATTGCCTCTAGCTTTGTTTGGCATGTTAGCTTGCAGTGAAATGTTGGATGTGTAACCAAGCTCGTATCTAATGGCTTATGTTTTAAACAGATCACTACTTGCCTGTAGTGTGTGAAAATGTTTCAGAAACTCCAGAATTTTAGACTTCCCACTGGGAAAACAAGGATTGGCTCAACTGTTATTCCATGTGATAAATACAGAAATATTAAAGGTGTTCAAGACTTCTGCTAAGCATCAGAAATCCTACACTGTATTGCCTCATCATTTTTTTTTTAAACGTAGATACAGTTGTCATAACTTTTGGAAGTATATGGATACATTTTTGACATGAAAGCAGATTTGGAGGTAGAACAGCCAACTCTTCTGCAGCGCGCTACGTAAACAGTGCCATCTTGTGGCTCAGGTCGGCAACCGGCTCAGAGGCCAGGCCGCTGTTGGCTGCAGCCAGAGACCCAGGCTTCCCCCAAGGAGGAGAAGGTCGTGGCTGTGGCCGTGTGTTTGCCTGATGATATTTCGGTCAGGTCGGCAGTGACCTGTGAACTAACCAGGGCCATCTGAGTTACTTTTCTTCCTAGCAGGAAGCAGGGAAAACAGGGCGAAGGCCCCCCCACCCCCACCCACCAGAGACCTTTGCTGTGAACAGTGCAGCAATTCCACTCCCAGTGGATGGCTCCGAGAGGCCTCTAGAGAAGACTCAAGCTTGAAATATGAGAATCCATGATCCATAAAGGGTGGGCTGGGGGTGGGGGGTTGGCAAGAGAACAGCAAGAGCAATAAAAACAAATTCCGTGGACAGTGCAGAGGACTGCTGCCCTCAGCCCCACATCACCAGGGCAGGCCCGCGGGCTGAGCGCGGGAACTCGCACCCATGAGCCCCGGGGCAGGGTTCTCAGCACTTTTGACACTTGAATCCCTGTGGTTCTGTTGTTTTTATTTTCAAGCAGGACAACCAACACCTGCTAATTTTAACAGAACTCTGCAGGAACTTTAGCATACTGACTCACTGAACGTTTTTTACACTTGTTCTCTCCTCTTAGAAAGCTCTGTTTGGTTTGTGGGTATTGTGCGCGTGCGTGTGTGTGTGTGGTGGGGGTGTGTTCTTTTTCTTCTGTTTAGATACCCGTCAAGATGCAGTTGCGAAAATGACATCTTCCATTTCTTCTTGAAATTAGATGTCCAGTAACAGATGAGTTAGTTCCTTAGCTTCAAGATGTGTCCATGGATGACTTTCGTTCATTAAGATGTATGCAGACTTGCCAGACAGAATTATGGCTTTTCTGAACAACATGCTGAAATAGCTATTCTTAGGAAAACTAGACAGAATCGTGGCTTCCAAGTGATTTACTCCCTGTACTGTCCTCACCTTCTTCAGTTAAGACCCTGAATATCAAAATTGCATGTGTTTTCTCTGTGGTGCAATAATTAGTTCCTCAGAATGCCAAATACTACTGTTTACTGCCTTTCTTTATTATGACTGAAGTAATGAGGGAAGAGTTTTATTCCTAAGGTGGGATCTATCATTATAGATTGAATTATAATCCATCAAAAATTCAGCAACATAACCCTAACCTTTAAGATCAGAGCAGACAAGTTTTAACCTTCAAAATTGGGCTTCAGTGAGGACTGTTTTGACCAAGCCTTGACAACTAAATGATGGTGCATGATAGTTCCTATGAGACTCTAGGCATTTTTCTGGTAACAGAGTTTCTTATACTACCACTTTTGAAGAACACCCTTTCCTTCACAAGCCAGTGTCAGCCACCACCTCATGCCCTTATGGCTGCTTCCGATTGTCCAAGAGGAAGCCGCCATTGCCCGCCATCTGGATATGTCCAGGAGGGACACCGTGCTCCTGGTTGCCTGTTCCCCGCACCTCCCACCTCTCCCCGCTGCAGTCCTCCAGGGACCACCCCTCTAGTGTGTGCTGTGTAACAAGGAGGCCAACCTACATGTTCTTTTGCCCTAAGGTACCCTCACGTCAATCACCAACCTGGCCACGAGCCTGGCCCGAAACATGGATCGGCTCTCGCTGGACGAGGAGCACTACAACCGTCAGGAAGAGTGGCGGCGGCAGCTCCCGGAGAGCCTGGGCGAAGGGCTCCGCCAGGGCCTGTCCCGGCTGGGCATCAGCCTGCTAGGTAAGGGGCGGCCGGGACTCGTGGGCCCTGGCGGTCTGCTCTCTGCTTCTAGGATGCAGCATCTCTCAGTACGTGTCTTTGGGTTCTCCCTGGGGATCCTTTCTGCACACAAAGCTGAGATTCAGAGAGAAGACGACACTTGCTCTGGTTCCTACAGCCAATCAGTGAGGCTCTGGAAACAGGGCCCCGTTTCCCAGAGCCGTTCTGGCGCTCTGCAAGGGGCTGTCCCAGGAGCTGCATGGTCAGAGGCTCACCCACATAAACTCATATGCATGGCCTTCCTTTGCCTCTAGTGTGAAATGTGTCTGTAACCTCAGTGTGGGTCTCCAAAGGAAAGAATGATTCCTAAGAGGTTCCCCAGCATAGCGGTGTCTACACAAGGGCTGCAGCATGTGGCTGTTTGCTTTTTAAAGTAATAGACAAACCCTGTGATGCACTTGCTCCTTGGCTGCTGCTTCACTGCCACAGATATTGCAGGTGCTTGCTCTTGTTGGAGAAGCAATAGAGCAATGTGCAAATGTCATATAAACTTCAGTAAGGAGCCTTCTTTTTCCTTTTATTTTTTAAAGAGTGCTGGATCAGCATGACTTACAGGAATTTATTGTTTGTCAAGCAGCCAAATAGTATATTTAGAGGTGAAGATTGCTATGGCTATTTTGAAATATTACAAATCTTTGAAAATTTTGCTTTGGAAAAAATCTATAAAAAGGAAGTTTCAGAGTTGAAATTTTGCAGAGCAGGATTTTCAAGGATATTTCTTGTTTATTTGTTTGCAAAGCAATTTAAACTGTATTGCTTGGCAACAAGCCTTCTGTGCATCTGAAGGAGGAGTATGCATCTCGCAGAGATCAAAGTGACCAAAAGCAGCAGAGAGCAAAGGTTAGAAGAGATGAGCTTGAAAGGATTTGTCCTGTCTCCAGACTTCAGTTCTATATACAACTCACTCCTCAACTTGCAACCGCAGCCCAGCTGAGGTTCTGGGAGGAAGTAGTAAAATGTTACAAGTTCAGGTTAAGTTACTGGATATCATTTAAATAATAACATTCAGTGGTGTGGGCCACTGTCATTTGATAATGCCTAGAAATTGTAATGCTTATGACCCAGGCTGAAAATGCTGGGTAAAGGAGCACTCTCTTCTGGCTCAGTAACCCCAAAGGCAACGGTGACCACCCTGGGGAAGACAGAGCAATTGGTGGGCGGACCACATCCCTCAGGAGCCAGCAGCCTCCAGGCTTGGGTGGCCAAGACCTTTCTTAGTGACCTTGGGCAAGTTCTTATTTTTTCTGAACCTGGGTTTCTCATTTATAAAATGGGGCTGGCAGTACCGTTATTAGAAATGATGGCCAGTTATGTCAGGCAGAAAGTCAGTGTTTGGGAAGCAGCAGCCATACGAGGGGAGCAAGGCAACTGTGAGAGGTGCCTGGTTTCCAAGCGCATCCCAGCAAAAAGAGACAATTGAGCAGTAGCAGGAGCATTTTTGCTTTAGTTTTGGTTCAGTGGACTAAGATGCTGTGACCAGAGGAAGTGATAATGAGGTTAACTTGGGGGGCCTCAAGGTCACTGTTTTGGGACTGTGGAAACTTACAGGCTCGAGCACCCTCTGCTCTGGACATGAGAGCTCCCTTCTATCCATCCAGGCTCTTCTTGGAGCTTACAGGTGATCAGAAAGAGGAGGTGTGGGCAGGTGGGCGTGTGTCTGTCTCCACCCTGACTCCCTCTGGCCCTTGGTTCTAGTCTCTTCCCACCCGGAGCAGTCCACATCCACTACCTAGTTTCTACCGTATACAGTTGTGCCTGCTGGTGGAAATCAGTTAGGTGAGGAACCAAGTGTCTCCTTTCCCATGCCATCCCTGCGGGCATGGCTCCTATTGACCGTAGAAAGCCATAAAGCTTTGCTGTTTGCTGTCATCATTGTATTGTGTATGCCCTCACCCATGCAGGGGAATCATTTAGCCTGTCCATGGAAAATGAAATGGGCTCTTGGAGTCTTTCTACCTCTCTGGTAATTTACAAAAATCTTTTGAGTTCTGGGGGTGAAGTCAGTCCCTTTTCTGTGTATACTAATTGGACCTGCAAACCACTGGGCCTGACCCTAGGCCTCCAGGAACTTCATTACTAGTCCAGGACCCACCCTGGCAGCTTCTCCATTTCTGGACTCCTCAGAGTTTTTCATTCGTAGCAGGCATCTCAAGTATGGCCCAAATCAGCTTTCTGTCTCTACGAATTCAAGTACCTGTCTGTATCTCACATAATCTCTGGGTTATCTCAAGGAAGAAGAGACGGAGGGTAGGACCAAAGCAAGTACCCTCTCCTTGAAAGTTATAGATTTGTCACCATTCAGTCCATCTCCAGAAATGGTGTTTAAAATTGTCACGTGCAATTAAGTACCTAATTGGAGTTAAGAGCTCTTATTTTACAATAGTTCAAAACCCATGTAGAGAAATGGAAATTCTAGTTGCTCAGTTTTTTTCCTTTATAAGATAGAAACATTAAGGACCCAGTAAATA
Source organism: Bradypus variegatus (assembly GCA_004027775.1). Lineage (NCBI taxonomy): Eukaryota > Metazoa > Chordata > Mammalia > Pilosa > Bradypodidae > Bradypus > Bradypus variegatus. The sequence continues at coordinate 12,863 of PVKY010006151.1, forward strand.
AAACTGTGTTTAAGAGTGGTTCACAGTTGGCAAAGCACTTTCACATTTGTCACCTATTTGTTCTTCACCCTTGAGGCACGGATGAGGTTAAGTCACTTGCTGAGGTCCAACCTCCAGCACATGACAAGTGACAGCTAGCTCTGGGCCCTTCTGCCATGTCACCCATCCCTGGAGGACTCCAGGCCTGAGAAGTCAGGGTGTGGGGAAACCAAATAATTAAAAGTTTCAGCGTAGGAAGAACGTATTTCCCCCAAAGTTTATGGGTCTGATGTGCCTTCCTATCTTTAGTTCTCCCTCATTGGAACACTGTAGAGTGTTCTGAGGCACTTGAAAATCAAAGGATTTAGCTGCCATGCCCAGCCACATCACCCCAGGTCAGGGAGGGCAAGTGTCGGCTGGCAGAAAGATGCTGCTGAGAGGTGCTGAGGCTTTTGGATGAGCTGCACCAGTTTTCCCAAAGCAATCACTTTTGGAAAAACTCCATTTAGCCTGCACAACTGGCACCAGCCTTGCCCACATTTACCAAATCTGTTCCCCAAACACCCACACTTTCTACTACACCCTGGAGCCTGAGCTAAGAGAGGAAGTGGAGCTCCATGTCACGATTATACTCCACTTTCCCTCCCAGACATGGCTTCTCTCTCAGGAATACCAAGGCTGGATGCCAGAAATTGCCTTATGACCCATTCTTCTTGGGGCCTGCTGTCTGATTTATGAAGTATCACTGGGTTTCCCTGAAGTCACAACTCTGTATCTTCCCAGCTTCGCTTAGGTATTCCATTTGGAGTTCCAACAAAAGTCTTCTCCACCAGGCAATTTGTTTCCCTCAGTTTCCCCACCAGTGTCCTAGACTGTAGAGTTGTGCCTTCCAAAAGATGGCACTTAATAGTAGTTCCTCTGCTATCATTATCTGCCATTAGCAGATTTATTTGTGGTGATTGGGGAATTAGGGAATAACTGAGACCATGTGCTTCCTCTTCAGTTTGCTCATCATTTCAGGTCAAAACAGCCTTACGCTGGAATGCCTAATATCCTGGGTCTCCTTTGTCTCTGGAGTGGTGAGCTGTAGCATGGGGTCCCAGCTTTGGCCTGTGCCTCTGCTATTGTGACAAAACTGTGCCCAAAATAAAATTACAGCCTTCTCTGCAAAGGTTGACAAAGTGTGGTTTGTGTGGCACCAACACAGACACAGTTCAGGAGCTTTCATAGATAGAGAACATAAAAATTGTTTATTGTCTGAGGCTGAGGAGTAAGTCATAGAAGAGGTAAAGGAGGGCCCTTTCCTTTCCTTACTTCACAAAGAAATGAGGCCCTCCTCCTACGATTTAAGGGTACAAAAGGAAATGCCTCCCTAACATCTGCTTTTCTCAGTCAGCCACAGAATCCATCAAAAGCTCACCTCTGAGACTCACTCCTCCTTCCCCACCCCGTTTCATCACATCACAGCCATCTCCACCTGGCTGCCCACCCATGAGTCTGGTGCCAACAGACAAGTTTTGGGATCAATTTCCACCACTTAAAAGCTTAAAGCAGAGTTTGAGTCTATGACAGTACACAGTTTACCAGCTGTAAGATTTAGCTGGATTATACTTCATACGAGAACCTTCTAAAGGCCTAAGAGAAACTGCCTCTCATAGCAGGGTTGAAGAGACCATGAAATCGCCGCTGGTCTCTGGTGGCCTCCCTGCTCTCCAGGTCATTAGCACAAAGGGGGAGACGCCCAGCACCTGGTGACCAGGGGGGTGCCGGTGTGTGTGACATGAAGGAACTGCTTCCCCCTGGTGTGAGCCCGGTGCATGTGATCTGGCAGCTCCTTCTCAAAGTCTTAGAATCCAACACCTTGTCATGGGTTCAGGCTTGCCCCTTTCCAGGCGGCCCAAACAGTTTATCAAAGCCACAGTCACTGGAGCCTTCACTGTGGCCAGTGGCTGAGAAAGCAGATCAAAGGGGAGTTTCACTGTGGATACCTGTTTGCATTTAAGCATTTAGAAGTCAGAGCTCTTTGCAGATAATCATGGCTGGACAAGGCTCCAAGTTCCCTGTTCAGGTTAGGCCTGGTATAGTCAAGGGAAACAGGAGACTCAAATGAAGTAACCACCCCTCCCAACTCAATTTTAATAGTCTTAATGGAAAGCTGCACTTGAGAAAAGACCTTTCTACTAGAAATACAGGCAATAATTTAATTTATTGGTGAATGTGTGATTATTTACCCCATCTGTTTTCTTACTATTAAGCCTGGAGACCCTTTAAAGAAATTAGATAATGAAATCACAAATGCTGTATTCTTTGACTTGATGCATTTGCTTTGAACTATCTGCTATGAAATGATTTGAAGACCCCAGGGTTACCGCCTCTCCCTTGCAGTGATGATGGGCCGCTGCCCTCCAGTGTCACTGGTTTCACTGATATTCCCCAGCCCCCTGACTCCTGATCTTATACATAGAGAGCAGAGCATCAGATTTCTCGGACTCTGAAAAAGTGAGGCAAGCTCCCCAGCCCTATTGCCAGAACTGGGTGTCAGCCTGCTGAGATAGTGATTCTTCAGCCTGACAGCCAGGATGGCCTGGGCCCTCTGCTTCCCCAAATCATTCCCTACAAGGTTTGGGAAGCTTTGGACTGCACTGGGAAAACAGACCTGTAGCCTGAGGTCATGATTCATCTGTCAATATGTCAATGTAAATGGCTCTGTCAAAACCTGGAGGAATGGAATCTGCGTGGAAAAACATTCCCTTTACAGTTGACCTGAAGGAGCTGGCCTTTTGTTTTACTGGGATTTTGTTCAATGGAATATCACTTGAAATTAGCAAGTCATTAACTGAGACTTGGAAATCTCTGCTTTCCCAAGAGACTTTGAATTACTGACATTTGGAGTAATGGGATTTGACATGTACTAAAATTTCTACCAGAAGGATTGTGGATTTTCATTAATCCTAGCAGGTTTGAGTTTAAAATGGAATTCTGTCAAGAATTGTGATAAAAATTTCATCTTTTATTGAGTTAGGAAAACTTCTCCTTCATCATGAAAAAAATCAGGCTGGTGAGGCCTTTTACTAGATCTCATCATTGGCCCCTCAAAGTAGGAGGGACCTATCCACAAGAGGCTGAGGGATTCCTTTCATTTGTAAAGCTTAGTATAATGGTTACCCAGTGGTAAAACACTTACGGCACAAGGGAGTAACCACAGAGCTTTGTAGGTATTCTGAAGTCTTCAGCTGAAGTGAGAGAAGGTTTTCCAAGATTGACAAAGGGAAGAAACTCCTTCTCTACAGAGTTTCATAAACAGAAAAAGTGAATATCTGGGTGGTTAAGAAAGCAGACTCTGATTAAGCTCCCTAGGTCTAAATTCTGGCTCTTCTGCTTAATAGCTATGTGACCTTTGAGAAACTCCTTAACCTCTCTGTGCTTCAGAGTCCTTATCTAGAAAATGAGGATTAAAAACTATGCCTATTTCCTAGAATTTTGAGTACCAAATGATCTCATACAGGCA
>PVKY010006152.1:0-16356 GCA_004027775.1 Bradypus variegatus
ACTCGCTGAGCCCAGAGCCCAGTCACCCAGCAAGGGTGGAGCAGAAGGCCCCATGTGTGGCTTCCCCCTGTCCACCAGTGGCATCCTCGTTTCTCCTCCACGAAGGGTGGAGGAAGGTCAGGGGGCTTGGTTTTCTTTTCAGGCCTTTCTGTACCCCAGAATAACAAAGCCGGCTAGCTTGGCAGCCTCCGCAACCACCACAGGAAACCAAATTGCAGTAGAAAGGCAGATGGGAGTGGAAAATCCTCTGAGAGGTTAGGTCGTTGCTTTCACCTGTTCTAAAAATAGCCCAGTTTATTAGAGATTGATAGATGGTGAGATAACCTGCAAGTTATTCCACTGCGGCTGGGTAGAGGAGACAGTGCAACTGTTTCAGCAGGAGAGTCGGGGGACCCTGCAGGGGATTGACGGAGCTGGCTGGCCCCATGGAAAGTCCCACCAGTGTGGACAGAGGGGCGGCTGTGGGGCAGGGACGGAGCCTGTAGGGACACAGCCCTGAGCTGCCCAGGCTTGGACACAGCCTTCTAGGGATGCTGGTGTTTGGAACCAGGAGACAGATCAACAAAATAATTGTAAATTGGGATGAGTGCTGGGAGGGAAGCAAACGGTACTGAGATAACGACTCACAGGGGATGGGCAGGGAGGCCTGTCAGAGGAGGGGACATTAGGCTGAGACGTGGAGAGCGAGAAGGAACCAGCCAAGCTGAGAACGGAGGGAAGGGCATCTTCAGGAAAGGAACCAGCATGTATGAAGCCCTCAGGGGGGAAGGAGCTGGCTGGGTGGAGGGACTGAAAGGCCGGTGTGAAAGGGGGGCATGTGGAGGTGCAGAGGAAGGTCGGAGAGAGGCAGGACCACCTGTGTGAGCTTCGAGGACCGGCTGAGCTTCCGGGATTGATTCCATGTTCATGGGAACCTGCTGAAGCAAGGTTTTCAGCAGTGGAATAGTGGGATGTGGTTTCCTTTTTAAGAAGCTCACTCTTGCCCATTGGGAGGGATAAGGATTGGGGGGGACAGGCAGCAAGAAGCCAGGTAGGCAGCGACATGGTGAGATGGTGACGGCAAGAGACAGTGCCTGAACTAAGGTGAGACAGGGTAATCCGAGACAAATGGATACAGTGGAGATTAGAGATAAAATTCAGTGGAATTGTGGGTGGACTAGATTCCAGGCTGGAGGGGTTAGAGAGGAGGAGGTGGAGGGCACTGGAGGCTGAGCACCTCTGGGCACTGCTGCCGTTTTCATGAGGTGGGAAACCTGCAGCCAGGTGGGGCAGGTATGTGGGTTTAAGAAGTCCGTGAACCACCCGGACAATCTGCCCAGGAGGCAGCAGGAGAGGCCGTGGCCGTCTCATCCGACAAAAGCAGACAGTTGTTTCTTCCATCATCAACCCAGTCTGAACCCAATCTGAACAGCGAGTCCCAGGGGCCCGGGACCAGGACTGCTATTTTTATAGTCCCACCACGTAGAAAGGTGCCTTGCATGTAGTGGGTGCTCAACAAAAATGTGGTGGATGAATCAATGAAGCTGTGAGTCGGCTCACAGACATGGTGATTAAAGAAAACAAACCACAGTGCCCTGCACGTAGTAGGCACTTAAAAATATGTAAGGAATTCCCTATCACTCCCGTGTGCAGTCAATAATTCCTTCTCAATGTTTCTCAAATCAGTCTCCTACTCCATCCCTGCTACCACTGCCCTGATTTGGACCCTCACATTTAAGTATGTTTACAGCTACACATTAACTGAGTACCTAGTGTGAGCCAGGCACTGTGCTAGGCTCATTGTGGGTAGTAGTCTCGTTTTTTGGCTTAAATTTACAACAGGAATTTATTGGCTTATGATTTTGAGGCTAGGAGAAGTCCAAAATCAAGATATCTGCAAGGCAATGTATTCTCATTTAATCCTCAAAACCACACGGAATAGCAGGGAAACATTCCCAGTTTTACTGCCCAAGACACAATTACCAGAGCAGCCTTCAGGCTCCCTCCAATCCATTCCCCATACTTCAGTCAGGATAATTTTTGAAAAATCACAATCTGACCTGCCCCTCCCCTGCTGAAACCCCTGTTCTCTACAGGCGTGTATTCCAGCATCTTGATTGGGTTTACAAGGGCCCCAAGTCCCAGCCCCAGCCTCATCTCTGCACCCCAACTGAATCTTCACCTGCAGTTCCCTGACCCACCCAGGGAACTTTCTCATCTCTCTGCCTTTGCTCACGCCGTCCCTTCTGCTCACCGCTGAAGACTCGGCTCCCCGTGAAGTCTTCCTTGTCTCTCCAACTCTGGCCATGTTGGTGTCCCCTCAGGCCACCTTCCCAATGTTGAACTCACAGGCACCTATAATATTAAAAACTGATGTTCATTGGGTACTTACTATATGGCAAGTCCTGTGCTAAGTACTTTACACGTATTAAACATTTAATATGACAGTCTTACAAGGTGGATAAATTATTGGCCGTTTTACTGATTTAGGAAACCGAGGCACAGAGAAGGCCCCACAGAGTGGCAGAGCTGGGATTTGAACCGAGGCAGCATGCCTCCGGAGCCACACTCTTGGCTGGTAGCTTCTCTCACTTTAACCAGTAGCATGAGCACTTTGGTTTGCTTGTCTGTCTCACTTTAAGAACTAGAATGTCTCCCTTTAAGAACAAGAATGGATTTTGCAGTACCTGGCAGGGCGGCTGACACACAGTTAGGTGTTGTTATCACCGTCCTACTTTTGATATGACAGCCCGAGGGGAGAAAATGCTCTTCATTTAATGAAGTTTTGCAACCATCTATCCTACGTGGTCACATTCATTTTCACAATAACCCTGCTGGGCAGGGATCATTAGACCCACATATCAAATGAGGAAACTGAGGCCCAGCAAGGCTAAAAGAAACTTGCTTGAAGTCATTCAGCCAACAGTTGGTGGAGATGACACACCGATCATGTCTCCTGACTCCAAGGCTCATTCCACGCATCATAGGTGGGGCCTGGGAACCTAAAGCCCATCCACAGGGACTGGAGGCCCTGCCCGGGTCAGCAGGTCATTAATCACTCCCTCCCTCAGCGAGGCTGAGCCTCTGGGGAGAGAGGCCTGCTTCCCATCCTCCCAGCCCTCGGGGTCTAACACCTCTTCAGAGCAGGAAACTGTTCCTTGTCCCAAAGCTCCAGCCCTCCCTGCTCCCACCCCACACCCCAGGCCACTCCCCTCCCCAGCCCCCTGGAGGGCCCTGGTAAAAGCATCCGCTTGTCAGTGTAAATCTGCAGGGTTCAGACCAGCAGCTGGAGATGGATGGGCAGGAAGCAGTAACAATGGATGAAAGACCCTCTGTGCCCAGGTGGGTGGGGGAGGGAGAGGCAGGAAACAGAGAAGCTGCCCGCCTGTCGCCTCTCCAGGCCCGAGCGGCTGGCTGGCCAGAGGCCGGGGGATGCCAGAACCTGCAGGGTTTATTTGGATTCCCAAAGGATCCAAGCTGGGAAGCCCTTTGCAAACATCAGACCAGCTCATCTCCGTGGGGTGCCAGGCCCGGGACGTGTGTGACAGAAATGTCACTCTTATTTATCATTGTTTGTCCCCAGGGCCTAGCACAGGGCTGGCTACTCGGTAAAAGCTTGATAAAGACTTGTTAGAAGAAATTAATCTGGCACTACTAATATCTAAAGAATGACAGTTTTCAATTGATTTGCTTTAAAAAAGAATAAATGAAAGGTTATCCCTTTCCCCCCTCAGAGCTTTTGCACATGCTGTTCCTTCTGCCTGAGTGCTTTTCCCTCCATTATTTGCAAGGCCAGGTCCTTCTCATCCCTAGTCATAGCTCAAATAAAGCTTCCCAACGAAGTTGAAGTTTTGGGGGCAAAGGTAATTCCCCTCCCCTTTCCCTCTCTAGCCCAACCCCCTCTGATTTCCTTGTAATCAGAAATCCTCTTGCTTGCTACATATCCTTATTTTTTAAATTTCTTATCTCTCAACAGAATGTATGGTCCAAAAGGGCATGGAGCATGTCTTCTTGTTCATTGCCATAGCCCCAGGGCCTGGTACTTAGAAGAAGCTCCATAAATAGTTGTCAAATGGATAAAGAGACGAACAAATGAGTCCCTCAGTAATGTCACTCACACCCTGTGCTGTGCAATCTGCTTCCTTGAAGAGAACAAAAGGAGGTCTTACTCCTGCCCTGTGAGTTGCAGCTTTCTGGAGTAAAGCCCCAGCCCGCAGTGAGCAGCTATTTCCCAGGCTGATAATTGTGACAATTGCAAACCATTTTAGGGCGTTGCTTCATCCACAATTTTTGAGTTTCTTCAAAATCTGGCAGGTATGGTGGAGGCATGCATGGGAATGTCCACTGTTGGCTCAGCCTGTCGTAGAGGACACTGCAGCGGACAGGCTGGTTCCACCAAACCTATTCATTTCAGAGATGGGAAAACAAAGACCCAGAAAGGCAGAGTGCCTTCCCCAAGGTCATACACACATCAGTCCAAAGCCTGATCTCTCTGCACCTGATTTCTATAGCCTGAGCCCTCCAGTTCCTGCCACAGAGTGAGGACTCTAAACCCCATCTGAAGGTCTCACTCCCTGGCTCAACAACCCTCGAAGGCTCCCTATTACCTTCAAGATCAAGTCCAAACTTCTGAGCTTGACATTCATAGCTGTTTACCATCTGGCTCCAGATTGCCTCTGCCTCTCCACCTCATGCCCCATGCCCCTGCCCCGCCCGGACATCACATCTCTGTGCCTTTGCATGAGCTGTGCCCCCACTTCTCAACCTAGTACACTCATCCTTCAAAGCAAAGCTCAGACGGCAGCTTCTGTGAGACATTTCCCCAATGACTGACTGTCTCAAGTCTCTCTCTCTGCCCCGCGGAGGAATTAGCTGCCTGTTCTTCAAGCTTCCACTGAATTTTGTACCCCATGCTGAAACAGCACCTGGCACATTGTATTGTAATTAAATGTCTATTTGCCTGATGGCCCATCTCAAATAGCACCCCCATCTCTCCATCCCCTTATTCTGCTCTATCTTCAGAGCAATTTTGACTACCTGACATTCTCTTACATGTTCTATTCATTTATTTATAGTGTCATCCCCATCTCCCCAAGACTGTAATGTAAACCCCATGTGGGCAGGGATTTTTTTTACCTTTGTGCCTGGTGCCTTAGAACAGAGCCCAGCACCATAAAGGCTGTTCAATATTTGTTGTGTGAATGAATGAATGGATGAATGAATGAATGCCATTAGACAGAGGTGGTCAGAGCTGTTTGAGGAAACTAAACTCCTCAGGGTGGAAGATGGCCTGAAGAGAGATGACACGGGGTGGTTGGGAGGACCCAGCACAGGGTGATGACATCTGGGTAGAGAAGGTTCCTTGTGAAAGGCCCTGGCTACAGTGGAAAAGGCCTGGGGTCAGGAGAAACAAGTTCAAGTTTCGGCTCCTCTGCTTTGCAGCTGAGTGCTCCTGAGCAATTGCTTTCATCCCTCTGGGGCTGTTTCTGCATTAGCAAAATGAGAATTTTATAAATGATGCCTATATTGCAGCGACTCACAAGGACAGACCAGGTGCCAGAGGCAGCCTGGGGGTGGGCAGTGTTCCGAGCATTGACCTTGGAGGCGGCCACCCATGAGTTCGCCTCCCAGCTCCTGCTTATTAGCAGAATGCCTTGGGTACATGCTCTTTGCTTGCAGAGGTCTTAGGCTCGTCTCTGTGGTTCATTGGGGCCAGGACCAGGTACACTCAATTGACAGTTCTGGGATGCCCAAGGATCATCTGTGTTCTGCTTCTTACTGAGGAGTCAGTTCACAGGGGCCTGGCCCAGCCGCCTGCTTCAGAGTAGAGGGGGCTCAGCTGGAAGGACCCTTGGGCACTGGGTTCAAGGCCTTCATTTTACAGATGGGGGACGAGGCCTGGAGAGGTTGAAGGACTCCTCCAAGGTCACTCAGGGTCACTTCAAGTCAGTTCCATGGCCCAGGTCTCTTTGTTCCCAAACCAGACATTTCCACTCCACCTGAATCCTTTGGCTGATCCTTTTTGATCAGTTACAGCCTGTTCCTTCTCTGTGTTTATTCAGCTGCCTCCATGTGTCAGGCACTGCGTTGGGCACTTTTCCCAAAATGCTTTGTTTAATCCTCACCACCACCTCTACAATCAAAAGCTTTGTTTTACAAATAAAGAAACTGAGGCTCAGAGAAAAAGAGTGATTTGTCCACGGCTATATAGCAAAATAAAGGCAGGGCCAGGACTCAAGTTCATGTCTTCCTGTCTCAAAGCCTGAACTCACTGCGACCTGTCAAAATTACCACCATTCAATCTCCCATGCTCTAATCTTGGATGGAGTCATTTATTCATTCATTCACTTGACAAACAGGTGTGGAGTACTGGATGAATGAGACCCAGCACCGGCCCAGGGAGAGCTCAGCATCCTGGGAGGTGCAGACATGGTTATAAACACAGTGATGAAGCATGAGCAATGCTTTTATGATGGAGGCACGCTGTATAGTTTTCTAAGGTCCCCTCACTTATACCTCACAATGGTTCTTAACAAGGTACTTATTATTATCCCCATTTCACTGATGAGCAAACTGAGGTTCAGAGAGCAAAGCCACATGCCTAGGGTCAAAAAAAACCCTATTCCATCTGTCTCCAGAGCCCACACTCTGAGGCACCTTTGCACACAGCACACCCTGTCTCTCCCAAGTCCCGTACAAATGTTGGTTCATTCAGTCCATGCACATTTATTGCCTCCCTATGTGCCAAGCCCTGTCCTGGGCCGATTGGGAGTGGAGATGAACAGGACACCATGCTGCCTCCACCTTCAGCCAGCGCACAGGTGGATTTAGGACATAGTGGAGTTCTATCCATGGGCAAAGGGCCCATGGGGCTACCAGGAAAGGCCAAGGGAGGGAGGTATGACAGCCCCAGGCCCCCAGGGACCGCCCTGTCCTCTCAGCTCGAGGCTGACTCACGGCTCACACCTGGTGCTGGCCTCAGGCAGCCACGCTGGAAATAGACCCGAGGCGGAGAGCAGGAGCTGGGGAGGGAAGGGAGGGTTGGGAGGGCCGGGAGGCAGCACCTGCACGCGTGGCTGCTGTTCCCACCCTCCCCGCCAGGAAACGGAGCAGGGTCATCCAACGGAGCCACTCGAAATAGCTGGGCTTGTAAATGTTCTGGGGGCTCAAAGCCCCAGCCTACCTGGGAGGCTGTCCCAGGAGCAGTGGGGGTCACAGTAAAAATAATGACGATGACTCCCTTCCCCCAGAGCTTGGTAATTGTTGGGCACTTTTCACACTAGGCCAAGTGCTTTGCCCGTCTCAATTACCTCATCTTCTTATAGCTCCCCAGGAGGTCGTGCTGTGATTACCGATGAGGAATTTAAGAGTCAGAGAAGCAAAGTAACTTGCCTAAGACCACACAACCTCTGTATCAAGCCATGATTCAGTCATCCATACCGAGTTCGTCATCCAAACCCAGCTCAAATGCCTCCTTCCTGGCCACACTTGTCAGTTCTGTCCCCATCTGCCCCACCCACATCACTTTCCTTCTTTGCTAGGTGAAATTTCTCTTCTCACCACTCTGGGAAGCAAGAATCAAATCTTTCCTCTCTACCTATTTCAACCCTGCCCAGTTTTCAACCCATATCTGATCATGTTGCCTCCCTGTCTAAAACCTGCAGTGGCTCCCTTTTGCCCCCACGATAAAATGTCTTCAAGGCTCTTTGTAAACTGGGTGCTCCCCACCTCTCCAGCCTCGCCACTCACCAATCTCTGGCTGAGCAAACCAGGACACATCCCAGGCCTTGCTTTTCTGGTGGGGATGATAACACCTCTGCATAGTGATGAGGACCAAGGGGCACTTGGTGCCTGGTTGGTGTTCAGTAAACCTTCCTGCAATGAGTCAGAGGCTGGGGCAGAGTTAACGGTGTGTGAAATAGTCAGCATTCAGCCAGGCTGGGATCCAAGCTTTTGTGGTAGGCTGTGGCCAAGGGTGGAATGCATCATTTCATGAAATTCTGAAAGGCTTCAGGATAGCAGTAGCTGGAACTGGGGGAAAAGGCAAAGGAAACCAACTTTCACAATTAGGATCTTTTTTAATCTTCACCAGGTAGGGTTATTACACCCATTCTATGGAAAGGAAAACTGTGATCAGCAGGATGAAGATTCACCAAAAGTATCAGGGATAGAGCTGGATCTGGAATGAGCTCTGTCTGGCTCAAAGCCCATGCTCCTCCTTCTCACCTCAGCCTCGAGGATGGAAAGCGTTTACTTAGGAGAGGAGGGGAAGGACAAACTGAGGCTCAGAAGCAAAGTCACCTGCCCAGGGTCACATAAACCCTGTATATCTGTCTCCAGAGGCGGGACTGATTCCAGAACTCAAGGCAGATCTGGCACGGTGAATGGGGTGAACAGCTGGAGTGAGGTCATCTATGACAAGCAGAGAAGCCCAGACTTAGACCCTCAAAGACCTCTATGTCCAAGCCCTGTCTCCCTCTCCCTCTCCCTCCACCTCCTAGTTGGAGAACCTGAGAAGCTGAAGCCTTGCCCAGACTTCCATAAGGCAGCGGGCAGGTGAACGGCTGGAGCTGGGCTGAGACGAAAGGAGGTGTCCCAGGTTGGCCAGCAGCTACCACCTCTCCCGCTTGTCCCGCAAACCTCTCGGACCCACGTCACCCTGCTGTCCCCCACCCTCGCCCTGGTCGTCCAACTACCGGTGGGAGTGACTCAGGCTGGGGGCCTGCTCTGGTGGCCCTGGTCCCCCCGGCCACAGCAGAGTTCTGGGCCTTTCAGCTGTGATGTCAGTGAGCCCTTCCTTCCTCCCACATCTGCTTAAAAAGGTCACCTATTTTAAACTCTTTCTCACCCCACCCTGCCCCTTCCCCCCGCAAAGAGGATGAGTTTTCTAACCCGCATCAACAGCTCGGCTCAATATTCAAATAGTTTTCTCTTCTGGTGCCCACCGCCAGCTGCTCCACCATCAAAAAGAAACTCAGCCCCACCAGCAACCCCAGATTGTAGGAACCCACCTCAGAAGCTTTTATTTTTTTAAACAGTTTTATCGAGATATATTCATATACCATACAATCCATCCAAAATGTATAATCAGTAGTTCACAGTATCATCACATAGTTGTACATTCTTCACCACAATCAATTTTAGAATATTTTCATTACTTAAAAGGAAAAAAACACAACAACACATCCCATACCCCTTTCCCTCCCCATAATTGACCCTTAGCACTGGTATGGTACATTCATTGCTGTTGATGAAAGAATATTAAAATATTACGAACTATGGTCCATAGTTTGCAATAGGTGTATTTTCCCCCATAAACCACTCTATTTGTAACTCCTAGTAATAGTGACATACATTTGTTTTCATTCATAAGAACATATTTATATTTGCACTATTAATCGTAGTCATCGTCCACCACAGTGTTCAGTGTCATACAGTCCCATGTTTTATCCTCTAGCTTTCCTTCTAGTGACATACGTGACTCTAAACGTCCCCCTCTCAACCACAATCACACACATAAATTCGTTCCAGCTAGTTTTAATCTACTAAATATTTACTGAGCATCTGCTATAAGCCCATCTCTGTTCTAGGCCGCCAGAGATACAGGTCCCTGCCCTCTTTGAGCTTACATTTTAATAGAGGCAAACAGACAATAAACAAGGCAGCAAATAAATAACAGGATAATTTCTGATGGTGACCAGTGCCCTAACAGAAATAGAACAAGATAAGAAGATAGAGTGCTAAGGGGCTGCTTTGGACAGAGTGGTCAAGAAAGGCTTCTCTGAGAACCTTTTTTGTTGCTCAGATGTGGCTCTTCTCTCTCCAACTCTGCAAATAAATTCATTACCCTACCCCCTACATGGGACATGACTCCCAAGGGTGGGAGTCTCCTTGGTGACGTGGGACATGACTTCCAGGAATGAGCCTGGCCCAGCATCGTGGGATTGAGAATGCCTTCTTGACCAAAAGGGGGAAAAGAAAGGTAATAAAATAAGGTTTCAGTGGCTGAGAGATTTCAAATAGAGTGGCGAGGCTATACTGGAAGTTACTCTTATGCAAGCTTCAGCTAGATATTGCAAATTGCCACAGTATACCAAGCCCCAACCAACAGTAGTCCCCAAAACCCTAAAGAATTCCCAGGTCTCTATCTGAGATTCTATAAAAGTTTCACTCACTAAGTTTATTTTCCAAAAACTTAAAACCTCCAGATTGTTCCTATGTAAGATAAGTCCTGAAACCCAGAGGCACCATTCTCTTCAAGAACAACCACCGGATGCAGCCGCCTTCCCCATAATGTCGACAGCCCTTTCCAGTATGAACAAGTTAGGGTCGTCACTGCCCAGATATCCCTGAAGATGGAGACAGTGATCAAACCAGAGGTAGGAGTAGCAGTAGACAAGATAGGATTTAACAAACGATTATGAACACTGAATCTTTATATATTTTTAAAATCTCTAGTGTTTTAGAACAGTTAGAAGGAAATAAGTAAAATTGTGGAACTGTAACCTATACCATACTTTGAAATTTGCTCTATATAACTACTTGTTAAACTGTACCTTGAAAGTTATCACCTTTCTTTATATATGTTATATTTCACAATAAAAACAATGTTTAAATTAAAAAAAAAAAGAAAGAAAGGCTTCTCTGAGGAGGTGACAAAGATTTTGGGAAGAGCATTCCAAGAGAAGGAACAGCAAGTGCAAAGGCCTTGAGGTGGGAATGGATATGTATGTTAAAGCAGTGGTTCTCAAGTGGGGACCCCTATCCAGCCGCAGGAGCATCACCTGGGAACTTGTCAGAAATGAAACTTCTCAGGTCCCATTCCAGACTTACTTACTGGTGGTGGGACCCTCCCATTAAAGGAGAGTTTTAAAACCTCCTTTACTCACCTACTCCAGGAAGCCCTCTTGGATTGCCTAATCAGAGTGAGGGAGCCCCCCACACACACTCAGCTTCCACATCAGCCCATACCTGTGCTTCTCCATCACAGCATTCACCACACAGGTTTGTCATCACCCTGAGAAGAGGGGTTTGCTTTTTTAATTAATCCTTTTCTATTTAATTATACAAGTAATACATGAATTCATAGTTATTATAAAAATTGCAAACACATAAATAGTAAAAGCCCTCCTTTCAATCCCACTCCCCTTTCTGGGTGTAACTACTGACGCTAGTTTGATATCTATACATTCATACCTTTTTAGGTGTGTTGCACACATACATAGAGAACATAGAAATATAGAGTTCATTTTGTATTTGTCTTTTTCCACTTGTAAATGGAATCATATGAGTATTGTTCCACAACTTACTTTCCTTACTTAGCAATGTCTTGGATATCATCTATGTCAGAAAATGGAGACCTGCCTCACTATTTTTAACTATCACATGTAAGAGTGTACTATCATTTTTTTAGCCATTCCCTGAGTGATGGACATTTAGAGGTTTCTGGCTTTTCACCATTATATAAAAAGCTGCAGTGATCATCCTCATATATATCTCTTTGTACTTATGTGTGTTTCTCTAGAAGGTGGTAGGTATTGCCAGGTGGTAATTACCTAAGTACTCACCGATCTCTGTTGGGGCAATGCCCTTCCCAAACCCAGCCTCTGCTCCCCTTGCCTTGTCATTTTCAGAGCTGCTAAATCAGCTTTACCCACAGTGGTGGCCTCTGGAGTACTTCAGTAAGAACCAAGGAGGCACCACAGTGTAAAACATCTTCTTGCTTAGCAGTCAATCCTCGTCCCTGAATTTCCTCCCGTTCGAGCTGTAGCATCTTCCGGTCAAGAAAGATTTCCCCTGGGCAGAAGAGCATAGCTAGCAAGTCATGAATGTGTGATGCCGTAAGACAAGAGCATGGATTTGGGGGTGGGACGACTTGTCTGTGTGACTAGGGGCAAGTGACTTCACCTCTCTGAAACTTGGTTGCTTCACCTCCCAGAACGTCTGTGAGAATCATACATAATAATATAATAATGCATACAAAGCCTCTCCCACGTAGAGGTGTTGCAAAAAAAACAAAGTGTGCATGCACTCTCCATTTGCCCCGGCAGGCCCACTCTCCTCCCTTCCCCACCCAGGGCTTCTCTGCCCTCTGGCTTCCATTTGGGTTTGGCCAGTGGGGAGCATTGGCACAAGACTGGTGTCTAAAGGAAGAGAGAGGGGCTGGGAATTTGCTGCCCTGGCTCCTCCTCCCTGCCAGGCTGGGTTGACCATGTGTTCTTCCCCTACTGAGGACCACAGCTTCTACCCGACAGCCTCTCCTGCAGCTGCAGCTTTCACCACCCCTTCCCCTACCCCTTCAGAATAATGGTGGCCTGGGCTTCCTCTGCTGCTAGTGCCCACATGCCCCTCCATCTCTTAACCTTGCCCAGCCCTTATACAGATGAAATCCTTTCATTAACTCTCTCTCCAGTTGCTCCTCTGAGTGAGCCATCTGATTCCTGCTGGAATGCTGGCTGATGCAGGGAACCAGTGCCTCTATTTTTTTTAATTCTGTTCTATTGAAATATATTCACATATACAATCATCCAAAGTGTACAGAGTACCATCATATAGTTGTGCATTTATCACTCCAATCTGTTTTTTGAACATTTTCCTTAACCAGAAAAAGCAAGGAAAAGAATAAAAAAATAAAAGTAAAAAAGAACACCCAAATCATCCCCCTCACCCTATTTTTCACCCAGCTTTTGTACCCATTTTTCTACTCATTCATCCATACAGTGGTTAAAGGGAGTGTGATCCATAAGGTTTTCACAATCACACTGTCACCCCTTGTAAGCTACATTGCCATACAACCCCTTCAAGAGTCAAGGCTACTGGGTTGCAGTTTGATAGTTTCAGGTATTTACTTCTAGCTATTCCAGTGCATTAAAACCTAAAAAGTGTTATCCATATAGTACGTAAGAGTGCCCACCAGAGTGACCTCTCAACTCCATTTGGAATCTCTCAGCCACTGAAACTTTATTTTGTTTCATTTCACATCCCCCTTTTGGTCAAGAAGATGTTCTCAATCCCATGATGTCGAGTCCAGACGGTGCCACTTTTTATCAAGGTGTTCTCTGCCTGTCCTTACCACCTTTGGTATGTTTTAACAGGTGTGGGGCGAGACCTCGTTTGGAGAAGAAGCCTGGGAGAGGAGTCTTTGCAGAGCAGCCAGCCTCAGTGAGGTCCTTACTGGTTTGTATATATTATGTCCTCCAGAAAAAGCCATGTTCTTTGATGCAGTCTTGTGGGGGCAGATTGATTAATCTTTTTGATTAAGGTGTGACCTTTTGATTGGATGTTTCCATGGAAATGTGACTCAATCAACTGTGGGTGAGACCTTTGATTGGATAATTTCCATGGAGCTGTTACCCCATCCATTCACGGTGGGTCTCAATCGAATCACTGGAGTCCTATAAAAGTGTTCACAGACAGAAGGAGCTGCTGCAGCTTAGAGATACATTTTGAAGACGGCTGTTGAAAGCTGACATTTTGGAGACGCCATTTTGAAACACAACCTGGGAGCAAGCAGACGCCAGCCACGTGCCTTCCCAGCTAACAGAGGTTTTCCGGATGCCAATGGCCTTTCCCCAGTGAAGGTACGCTATTGCTGATGCCTTACCTTGGACACTTTATGGCCTTAAGACTGTAACTTTGTAACCAAATAAACCCCTTTTATAAAAGCCAGTCCATTTCTGATGTTTTGCAAAACAGCAGCATTAGCTAACCTGAACAAGCCCTGATGCCCCAACCCTCCTTCTGAACTTGGCAGAAATTTGTCTGCTCACCCCCCTTCCACCAGCTAAGGTGTCTGAGCTCTGGGGCCCTGACTCACACTAGTAAACCCATCCAAGACCACCCAAGAAACCAGAAATCAGCATAAGCATTGATCCTGAGAGAGGAGACATAAAGTCTGAGCAGCTGGAATTCTGGGGGCAATTGGTCAGAAGACTGTCTTTCGGGAATTAGTAATAATAATAACAGTGTCCAGGTACTGAGCACCTATTGTGTGGCAGGTGCTATACTAGAATTTTCACTCATTCACTTGGCAAATATTTATTAAGGGTCTACTACACACCAGGTACCATTCTAGGCCCTGGGGATACAGCAATGAATACAATGGACAGGGATGCTGCGTTCTGTACACGGCCCTCGGAGGTGGGCATCTGTAGCCCTTGTTAACCCTGGAATCAGGATTTGAGGCTCAGAAACTCGCACTCAGCTGGCATTTGGCTGGTAAGTGGCCAAGCCAGGATTTGAATGCTGCAACTTAGGAAACTACAAGAGGATCAGGAGGCAGCTTGGGAAGGAGAGAGAGGACCTGGGAGGAGAGTAGTTTAAGCTGGGGGCGGGAAGGGGAATTAGGCTGGAGAAGGGGGGAGTTACGGGTTTGGGATGGGGTGACAGTGCAAGGCGCCCATCTGTATTCCAGACGCCTGCCATGACTAAACTGTAGGGTCGGGGCCTAGGGTGACACAGTGGGGGAAGGACACTCCATGAAATGATGCTCCTAATTATTCCTTGTTTGTAATTTCATTTCCTTCTTGACGCAAAATTTGAGTCATAGTCTCAGAACTGGCCCAGGTTTCACAATCCACATAGATGATTGCAGATGCTATCATGTCTCATGTCAGCACATTTTCAACAGACATTGTCCCCCCGGATATCAGGGACTTATTGTGGAAGTAGTGGTGAGGAAGGCAGGAAAGCCAAGTGTAAGATTTCATGTGCCATTCAAGCAGCACTTGTGCCAAGGATCCTGAATGCCCTAGACAGCTAGTCAGAGCCCTTTCTCCCCAAACACACCCAGACATCATTTCATTAAGTACCCACTATGGGCTGACAGTGGACTTGGCAGAGTTGAGCAATGGTTAAAACCAGGGGCCCTAGGTGGACTGAATTCGTGTTCCAGCTCTGCCACTTTCTGGCTGTGTGACCTTGGGAAGTCACTTCCCCTCTCTGATCCTCAATTTCCTTGTCTATAAAATGGAAAAAATAATAGTGCCTACTTCACAGGGTTGCTGCATCTGAATGCTTAGAAGAGGACAAGGCACATTGTGGGTGTGCAGAATACATCACCAGTTACTACTATCATTGAACTCAAGTGGAGAAACAAACAAGCCAACATGTGATGTGCACACATTACATTTGTGCATTCCTTTATAATAATAATTCAATTGTAACACAAATGGATACTCATGGTAACTGCTTTTACCCTTCAGGTGTCACTCTTGAACATGTGCAAAGCACCCTCACCTAGCATTACTTCTCTAGGTCCTGACCCACTGAGGTCTCCCTTCAAATATTGCCTCTCCAACTCCCCATCTAAGCAGAATCTCCCTCTATCTCTAGCTCATCACCGTTTCTATTTTCATCATAGAACGTTTCATTCCCTGGCATTTTCTCACTGACGTATTTGTTTACTTGTGTTTTGTCTGCTTCTCTCATAAAAATGCCAGTTGCATGAGAGCTGAAGCCCTGACATCCTGGTCACTCCTCAATCCCCAAAGCTGAGCACAATGCCTGGCACACAGGAGGCACTTTCAAAATATTTGTTGAAAGAACAAGTAATAAATTAGATTCTCCCAATAGCCATCTTTAGACACCAGTATCTCGTTTTTACAGAGGAAGGTAACCAAGGCTCAGAGAGGGGAGGTGATTTGCCATTTAGATGCAGGGGAGCCACTTCCCTTGACCTTCTTTGCTGCTGAGTTGGCCGCCATTTTGCATCTGAGCTGTGCCCTGGGGAGTGATGGGCAGGAGGCAGTGACCGTCAGGTGTGGGAATCAGTTGTCTGTACCCACCCCAGTCCTGGTGCCACATGGTGTAGACACAGTATCTGGCTTGTAGCAGGAGGCTTGGTTCCCCATTCAATCACTGAGTTGTCAGATAACCATGAATGAGCCACTTCCCCTCATCTGGCCTCAGCTGCCTGTCTAGAAAATGAAAGAGGTGGAATAGATTAGAGGATTCTTTTTTTAACTGAGATATAATTCACAAATAAAAGATCAGAAGCATTTTGAATTCATCATATAAAAATTATATTTTATACAATGACCTAATATATAAACAAAAATAGGGCTGCTCTGATCAGAGTGGTGGGGGTGGCATTAGAATTTAGCTGCTTAGGGCCCCCCTTGCTTCCACCATGCTTTACCCTGGCTACCTTCGGTGGTCCCTGAGGCGGTTCCATGGAACCTCCGGGCTCAGAGGAACCCAGTTTGAAAACTGCTGGACCAGAATCTCTCTTCAGGGCCCCTCCCAGACTCAGAGTTCCAGGATTCTATGTTCTACCAAGGTGCACGAGCCCTAGGAAGTGGTGAGGGGCCCTTGCTCCCCCAACTTGCAGATGACAGTTGTTTCTTGAGCTGCAATCCAGCTGCCTCGTGGGGGTCA
>PVKY010006153.1:0-16352 GCA_004027775.1 Bradypus variegatus
TTTGTAAATCAATTCAGTAAAATTGACATCTTGATGACATTTAGTCTTCCAATCCATGAACACAGAATGTCTTTCCATTTATTTAGGTTTTCTTTGATTTTTTTTAGCAATGTTTTGTAGTTTTCTGTGTACAATTTCTTTAGATCCTTGATTAAATTTATTTCTAG
The DNA here is from genome assembly GCA_004027775.1 of Bradypus variegatus. Lineage (NCBI taxonomy): Eukaryota > Metazoa > Chordata > Mammalia > Pilosa > Bradypodidae > Bradypus > Bradypus variegatus. Next base: position 168 of record PVKY010006153.1, read on the forward strand.
ATATTTGATTATTTTATTTGTATTGTACATGGAAATTTTTCTTGATTTCCCCCTCAGCTTGCTCATTACCGGTGCATAGAAACACTGCTGATTTGGGGGTGTTTATCTTTCATCCTGCCACTTTGCTGAACTTATTTATTAGCTCTAGTAACTTTGTTGTAGGTTTTTGGGTATACATATACATACAAGTGTATATACATATATATATATATATATATATATTCATGTCATCTGCAAATAGTGAAACATTTACTTCTTCCTTCCCAATTTCAATGACTTTTGTTTCTTTTTCTTGCCTAACTGCTCTGGCTAGATCTTCTAGCACAATGTTGAATAACAGTGGTGACAGTGGGCATCCTTGTCTTGTTCCAGATCTTAGAGAAACCTTTCAATATTTCCCCACTGAGTATGTGTTATTATTTCCAACTTATAAATGCAAGATCTGGGGTTTAGAGATATTGAGCCCAAGGATGCAAATTAAATGGTAGAGCTCAGTTCCAAGCAAGGCCTGTTCACACTGATCTGTGTGCTCTAACGTTTCATTAGGCACCAACGGCATGGGACACATTTTTTTTCTGGTAGAAAAAGAAATTTTTGATAAAATTATTGGAGTGAATAAAAAAGCTACAGTAAATTTCTAGCTTGAAACATCTAACTTACCTTATAAGCAGATAAAGAGTTATAAATGCAATTTATGCATTCTAAAACAATGTGTACATTATAGAATAACATAGTAAGTTACTGTGCTTAAGATGAAAGTTATTTATTATTTATTTATTTATTTATTTCATAATTACATTTTGATTCATTTTTATTGAGATATTTTCACATACCATGAAGTCGTACAAAGTGTACATTCAATTGTTCTCATTGCCATTATATAGTTGTGTGTTCATCAAAAAATTAATTTTTGAATGTTTTCATTACCACACACACAAAAATAATAAAAATAAAAATTAAAGTGAAAAAGAACAATTAAAGTAAAAAAGAACACTGGCTGCCATTGTTTGTTTGTTTGTTTCTTTGTTTCCTTCCCCTATTTTCTACACATCCACCCATACACCGGCAAAGGGGAGTGTGGTCCATATGGCTTTCCCAATCAATTGCCACCCCTCATAAGCTACATTTTTAAACAAACGTCTTCAAGATTCATGGGTTCTGGGTTGTAGTTTGATAGTTTCAGATATTTACTTCTAGCTGTTCCAATTCATTAGAATCTAAAAAGGGTTGTCTATATTGTGTGTAAGAGTGCCCACCAGAGTGACTGCTCAGCTCCATTTGGAATCTCTCTGCCACTGAAGCTTATTTCATTTCCTGACGAAATTTATTTAGATAGCATGGATGCACTGGGGGCATATCATAAATTAAATGTTACCATACAGAAGATTTGGAGCATTGTCAGGAGCACATATCATTTGACAATGGCTTACTGGAAAATTATTGAGCCCAAATAAAATTGATGGAAATATACAGTGATACACACTCCACTAGTAACAATGTACTTAACTGAAAGTCTTTATAATTAATCATAAACATGCTTAACAATACAATTCCAATCATTAAAAAGCCAAATAACAGTAATGGAAAACAATTATCACCACAAGATAATAAAGATGCTTCACCAATAACAAAATGGCCTCCCTGATATGCCAAGAATTCCAATTCTTTGCTTGTGCGAAAACAAGTAGGCTCTTTGAAACATAGCATGGAGGCCAGTATTCTGAGTAGAATATAGAATTTGGGTCCTAGAGAATTCTAGTAAATTGCCAGTAGCCCTTAATAATTCACTAAGATTGAATTAGGTGTTTGATTCTTGGATATGACACCAAAAGCATGAACAACAATAGATAAATTGAACTTCATCAAAATTAAAAACTTTTGTGCATCAAAGGACATTACCAAGAAAGTGAAAAGACAATGGATGGACTGGGAGAAAATACTGGAAAGTCATATGTCCAACAAGTGTAAGTCCAGAGTATATAAAGAGCTACAACTCAACAACAAAAAGACAAACAATCTAATTAAGTGTGCAAGGGACTTGAATAGGTGTGCTCTGAAGAAGATATACAAATGGCCAAAAAGCATATGGAAAGAGGCTCAGCATCACTAGCCATTAGCGAAATGCAAATCAAAACCACAATGAAAAGTTCTAGTAACAGATGGAGGTGAGGTACTGCAACATTATGATTGTGATTCATTCCACTGCTTGGGAGGGTTTGCGATGGGAGGATTTATGTTGTATGTATGTTGCCACAACTAAAAATAAAAAAAGAAAGAAAGAATTGGAATGTAGAATGTAAGCTTTATAGCAACATCAAATTTCTTGAACTTGTTACCTGCACTTAAGGTGATTATGTAAGTGACTATCCTTGTTCATAGGGAAGGTACATGGAAGTTTACGTGTTCAAGGGGTATGATATTTGCAACCTGTTCTCAAATGCTAAGAAAATTATAGATAGATAGATAGATAGATAGATAGATAGATAGATAGATAGATAGATAATGATAGATAGAAAGAATTATATGACAAAGGTGGCAAAATAGTAGATGAGGGAATTTGGGGGAGGTGAGGGTATATTGGAGATCTCTGTATGGGGTTTGCATGACTTTTGCAACTGTCTTCTAGGTTTGAAATTGTTTCAAAATAAAAAGTTAAAATAAACCATAATGAGATACTGGTTCTCACCCGCTAGGATGGCTACACACACACGCACACACACACACACACACAACAGAAAATAACACTTGTTGGCAAGGATGCGGAGAAATAGCAACACTCAAGCTTTGCTGGTGGAAATGTAAAATGGTGCAGGCCCTGTGGAAAATGGTTTGGTGGTTATTCAGAAAGTTGGACATAGAATTACCACATGACCTGGCAACTCCACTTCTATGTACATACTCCAGAGAGTTGAAAACAGGGACCCCAGCAGGTGTTTGCACAGTGTGCCGGCTGGGATGTGGTATGTCCCCCAGAACACCATTATCATTGATGTAATCTTGTGTGGGCAGATGTATTGGTGTTGATTAGATTGTAATTCTTTGAGTGTTTCCATGGAGATGTGATCCACCCAACTGTAGATGATAACTCTGATTGGATAATTTCCATGGATGTGTGGCCCCACCCATTCATTGTAGACCTTGATTAGTTTATTAGAGCACCATATATACTCAGACAGAAGGAGCGAGCTTGCTACAGCCAAGAGGGACACTTTGAAGAATGCATAGGAGCTGAGAGAGGAGCTTCAGCGTACAGAGACATTTTGGAGATGCCCATTGCAAGCAGACTTTTGCTCCAGAGAAGCTAAGAGAGGACAAAACGCCCCAAGAGCAACAACTGAGAGTGATATTTTTGAGGAGCTGCAGCCTAGGGAGCAACGTTCTGGGAGAAAGCCATTTTGAAACCAGAACTTTGGAGCAGATGCCAGCCGCCTGCCTTCCCAGCTAACAGAGGTTTTCCGGACACCACTGGCCATCCTCCAGTGAAGGTACCCTATTGTTGATGTATTACCTTGGGCACTTTAAGGGCTTAAGACTAATTGTGTAACCAAATAAACCCCCTTTTATGAAAGCCACTCCATAGCTGGTATTTTGCAAAAAGGCAGCGTTAGCAAACTGGAACATGTACCAATGTTCACAGCAGCATTATTCACAGTAGCTTAAAGGTGGAAGCAACCCAAGGGTTCACCCACAGATGAATGGATAAGGAAAATGTAGTAAATCCATACAATGCACTATAGCCAAGCTGTATAAAGGAATGACTTTCTGATACATGCTATGGCGTTGAAGAATCTTGAACATATCATGTGGGGTGAAATAAGCCTGACACAAAAGGACATCTATGGGATGATTCCATTTATATAAAATACCTAGAACAAGCAGATGCATAGAGCCAGAGAGTGGATTATAGGTTATCAGGGGGTGAGGCAGGTGACAATGGGGAGTTAATGAATGACGAGTACAGAATTTCTGTTTGGGGGGGAATGAAAATGTTTTAGTAATGAATGGTGGTGTTGGTAGCCCAATATTGAGAATGTAATTAATATCACTGAATTGTGCACATGATAGTGGTTAAAATGGAAAAGTTTATGTTGTATTTATGTTACTACAATAAAAAGAGAAAGAAACTCACTGAGGAGTTTTTTTGGAAGTCATGTAATTATGAAAGTTTGTGGAAATGTGCAGCATTTGCCTAAGAAGGAAAGAAAGGACTTGAATTGCTGGATCTGTGTTTCCCACTCAGAACATCCCATGCCATGTGTGGGTTGCACTTTGAGAGCTCCTGGCTCAGAGAGAAGATTCCTGCTACTCCAGGAAAGCAGGAAAGCTCTGGATCCACAGCCCTCCCCTACCCCGCTCCCTTTCTGTCTTAGTCTCCCAGGGCTGCCATGGGACTAAGGACTGTAAGTTGGGGGTTTAAGTCAGCAGCAGTGAATTCTCTAACAGTTCCGGAGAGCAGGAGCCTGAAGTCAGTGCCTGCAGGGCCAGGCTCCCTCCGGACGCCCTAGGGGAGGAGGCTTCCCGGCTTCTTTCAGCTTCTGGAGACCCCGGCAATTCCCTTGGCTTGTGGCCGCACTACTCTGATCTCTTCCTCCGTCTGCACAGGCCTCCTCCCTGCGCCTGGGTCTCCTCGCCCCTGCCTGCAACCACATCGGTCCTATTGGATCAGGACCTACCTGGACCCAGTCTGGCCTCATCTTAACTAATCACTTCTTCAAAGACCCTATTTCCAAATAAGGCCCCGCTCATGGGACTGGGGGTAGGACTTGAACGTGACTTTTGGGGGCACAAGTCAACCCATGACTGCCATGAAGGTAAGAGAGGAGGAGACTATTAGGAAAAGGATCTAGTTCAGTTTGACTGATTCATGGTTTTCACAGATGGTGGCTCAGGAATCTGGAAGATAGTGGGGCCAAGTAGTAGAAGGCTTTAAAAGGCAGGGTGAGTAGTTTATTCTCCATTTAATACACCACAAGGAGACACAGATGGTTTTAAGCAGCAGGGAAGCATGATTAAAGATGGACTTCCAGAAAATAACCAGGCAGAGAGGCGAAGGCTGGCGCAGACCAGGGCATCCCCAACCCTAAGGCAATGCAGGATCAATTGTAGGAAGCCCGCGAGCTGCATCTCCATTGGGCACTCCTTAGAGGCTCCTGCGCAGGGAGGCTGGGGAGGGCTGGGCAACCTGACAACCGCAGACCAGGAAATCCTGGGGAACAGCAGAGAGAAGGAAAGGGAGAAGCCAGATGTTCAGGCCGGTGAAGAGTCCCTTTGTTTAGGGCCTGGGGGCAGGGAAAGGGGCCAGCACAGGGGATGCAGAAGGAGCAAACAGCACTGGGAGAGGCATGGGGGTGACGCTATGTCCCGTGCCTCCCTACAGGAAAGGGTCTGAGCTTGCGTGCTGCTCTGTCCCCTCCCAGCCTTCTTCCCCACGCAGGTGCACGTGGCTATTTTCTGGCTGGGAGTTGAGGTCTTCTGACTCCAGCCTCTCCCAGAGCCCCCCAGTGAAGGGGAGTGTAGCCATAAGCTCGGCAGTGTTCCCCGAAATCCCTCGGAGAGCTTCAGGGGTACCTGGTGGGATTGGCCCGTGATATCCTCTGCCCAGGCCCTGCTCGGCTCCCCTCCACCAGCCCCAGTCCCAGACCCAGCAGCCATTCGGCTTCTGGGTGTGCACCTGGCCCAGGACAGAGAGAGTGGTGGGTGGCGATTGGTTTTGTCCTGCTCACTTAGTGCTTTCTGGGTGTTAGACATGCAATCCCTTAGCGTCCCCTCTTGGCCCTGAAACCTCCAGATCAGAATCCGGTGCTGATCTGCTCCATTGCGGCTGTTTTGGACTCAGCCTCAGACCATCACTCCCTGCCCGAGAGGCGTCCTGCGTGGCCTGCCCCCGGCTTGCCCCTCGCACCCACCTGGATCTCAGGCCGGCATCCGGATCTCAGTCTCCCTGGTGGGGGCATGATCGGGACGGGGCCTTGGCACCACGTCAAGTGTTATAGAGAGGTGGGGTAATCAGCGCTGGGACCAGGACTTTGTGTTGAAAACTGGGGTCATTCATGACCTCAGTCCAGAGGGAGCAGCTTTAGCAAAGGATGAAGGCAGGAGCTAGATTATAAGTGGCAAAATGAATGATGGACAGTGAGGGTGAAAAGTGGCAAATTTAAAGTGCTCTGATGGAATTTGTCAAGGAAAAGAGCAAACAGGAGATCAAGGAAACAAAGCAGTAGGTTCAAAGGAAGGATTTGTGAGTAAACTGGAGGGATTTACTAGGTTTGTAGAAAAAGAAAAATGTTCCAACAGAGGTCTAAGAGAAAGGAACCTCTGCAGCTACTCCCAGGGACATTTGCATTTTGGGAAGGGACTTTCCCAGCCTGCAGACAAGTTTCATTTTGCCTGGACAGTGTCTTAAAAACATTTCAATGAGTTGCTTCATTTTTTTAAAATGGGAAATTTCATTAAAAAAGAAATTCAGATTTCTGTGTTTGCTTGAAAAATGGTAAGATCCAGCAACAAAGCAACCCGCATCCTACATGCAGCTGAACTTTTAATGTTGTTTTAATTCAATTAATTTATATTTAAATTTAAATATCCATATGTGGCTAGTAGCTGTTGTGTTGGACAAGGCAGTTCTATAGGGTTGTTTTCTGTGGCAGATATAATTTGGGGTGAGTTCTTTCCTACACCACCCTCATGGAAAAACTATTTCACAGCTTTCTTTTGGAAGGAGCAGCCCTATGTGTTGGATATAGCAGATTTGACTGGGTATAATAATCTGAACTAGGTCAGTTCAATTCTCTTCCAGAATGTGGAATTGAGACACTGAAAGACTGCATCCATTTGGTAAGAGGGAACTGAACAAGTAGGGTTGGCACCAGAGACAGTGCCACGGAAAGCCAAAGTCACGAGCCACGTGAAGTTGAGTGGGGAGTAGGGACTAGAACTATGCAATCAAAGAAGGACAACAGAGAGGGAGAGAGAAGAAACCATGTTGTCTCATCAGACATGGACAAAACACCTTGATCCTGATTCTTCCATTCTAAGTCCAAGGTCACATGCACACATTTTATTTTCTAGCCTTGGAAGTCCATAATAATCTCTACCATAATCTTGAAAGACTTCAGTTACTGGAGTTAGTTTAATGTGTTTCTATTTATGGCAACCAAATAGTTTTGCTGAAGACATTGTTTCTGATTTGGGGGTTGGAGAAGAAAAAAAAAATAAAATAAAGAAGACATAAAGTGTGGCAGATTGAGTTATATATCCCAGAAAAAAACATGATCTTAATTTTAACCCACATTTCTGTGGATGTGAACCCATTACAAATAGGACCCATTATAAGTAACATTTGAAGATGTTATTTTTATTTAAGGTGTAACCCACTGAATCAGGATGGGTTTTAATCCTACTAATGGAGGAGCCAGAAGCTGAAGTCAACAGAGTCTGGAAGAGAAAGGAGAGGACACCACCATGTAACAGGAAAGTCAAGGAACCCAAGGACTGCCAGCCAGCCAGAATGCTACTGACCCTGGGAGGAAGCAAGTCTTCCAGCCTCTGAAACCATGAGACCATAAATTCCTGTTGGGAATAAACTGGAGGATTTATTCGGTTTGTGGAAAAATTCATTGTGTGGTATTTGTCATAGCAGCTTGGAAACTATGAGGAAGGAAGGAAAGAAAAAAAGACATAAGGAAAACACTTTAATGTTCTAGAAACAATGGTGATATATATTGTGTATTAAGACAGTTTGGAAGAATCAAGGAATAAAGCACAAATGGGGAAATGGATCCCTTTCCAAGAGCATTCAGATGAACCCTTTTCTTCAACATTTGTTTCAGCCAAATCATCTGTATTTCCTGCTGTCTGGTTTAACTTTTAAATATGAATTGTCTGCAGTAGCTATAATTATGTGACCTAACATAGGTGTGATCTTAGTCTTCATTCCTATGGGTGTGAACTCATTGTAAATAAGACTTCTTGAAGATGTTATTTTTAATTAAGCTGTGGCCAACTGAATGAGGGTGGGTCTTGGTTCCTATTACTGGAGGCATTATAGAGAAGAAACCAGAAGCCAGAAGTCAGAGAGGACACACAGGAAGAAGCTAGCTGTCAGCAGAACCTGGAAGAGCCAAGAAAAGGAGAGGACATCATCATGGGGCAAGAAGCAGAGATGCAAACCAAGAAACCCAAAGATTGCCAGTAGCCAGCACCAGAATGCTCATCTCTGGGAGAAAGCAAGCCTTACTGTTATCTTGATTTTGGCCTTCTTCTAGCCTCAAAACCATGAGCCAATAAATTCCCGTTGTTAAGCCAAAACCAGTTTGTGGTATTTGTTATAGCAGCTCTGGCAAACTAGAACATCATCTATTAATCTTGTCTTTACTGTTTTATTCCCTTAATTTTTCAATTGAGATATAATTCACACACCATAGAATCCACCGTTTTAATGTGTGTAATTCAGATGTTTTTAGAATAGTCACAGGATTGTGCGAACATCACCATGATCTAATTCCAGAATATTTTTCATCTTCCCCAGAAGAAACCCCATCCCAATAATCCCACTTCCAATACACACCCTGTCTTAGTTTTGCCTAAGCTGCTATTACAAATACTACACCTGGTTTTAGAGGTTAGAAGGCTGGCTTCCTCCTGAGTTCTGTAGCATTCTGGGGCTGGCTTGCCTCCATCCTTGGGGTTCCTTGACTTGCACCTCTAGCTCATGTCACAGGGCAATATCCTCTCCTCTTCCTGGCTCCTGCTGACTTCTGGCTTCTCCCTGTGGCCTTCTCCTTTGGCTTCTAGTATCTTTGTCTTGATAAAGCCTCTAGTAATGGAACTGCATTCAGGTGGGCCATGCCTGAACTTAAAATAACATCTTCAAGAGATCCTCTTACAATGGATTCACAACCACAGGAATGTGGATTAAGATTTAGAGCATGTCTAAATCGGGGTACGTAACCCAATCTACCATACCCCCCTCCCCTCTGGCGCTAGCAGCCATTGATACACATACTATCTCTATGGATTTGCATATACTGGAAATTTCATATAAATAGAATCATACAATATGTGGTCATTTGTGTCTGATCTCTTTACCTGTGTTACAGCATCTGTTACATTGTATGGATAGACCACATTTACCATGTTTGCCAATTGTTTATCGGTGGTTTATCCATACCATTATGTTCATCCATTCATAAGTATATTTGAATTTACACTTTCTATAAATAACATAAATAATGCTTCTATGAACACACATGTACTAGCTTTTGAGTGAACATACATTTTCAATATTCCTGGTTATGCACATAGGAGTGTAATTGCTGGTTCATATGGTAACTCTGTTTAACTTTTCAAGAAGCTGCCAAATTGTTTTCCACAGAGACTGCTATTTTATATTCCTACCAGCAATGTATGAGTGTCCCACTGTCTCCACATCATTGGAAACACTTGTTATTTTCAGTTTTTATGATTCTAGTCATCCTAGTGGGTATGAAGGGGTAGCTCATTGTAGTTTTAATTTGCATTTCCCTAACTGCTAATAATGCTGAGCACTTTTTATGTGCTTGTTGGCCATTTGTCTATCTTCTTTGGAGAAATATCCAAGTCAAGTCCTTTTCCCATTTTTTAAATTGGGTTGTCTTTTCATTGCTGAGCTGTAAGAGTTCTTTATATATTCTGGATACTGGATCCTCGTGAGATGTATGATTTGTAAATAGGTTTTCCCATTCTGTGGATTGTCTTTTTACTTTCTTGATGGCATCCTTTGAAGCCCAAATGTTTTTAATTTTTACAAAGTCCAATTTATCTATTTTTTCTTTTGTTGCTTGTGCTTTTTGTGTACATGTAAGAAATAACTAACTCTAGTTTACAAGGACTTAAGCCTTTGGCTTCTTCTAAGAACTTTATCATTTTAGCATGTATGTTTAGGTCTTTGATTCATTTTGAGTTAATTCTTTTTGTTTATGGTATGATGCAGAGTATAAATTCATTCTTTTGTTGGTGGATACTCTGGGTTTAATCTATTATGTACCCCAGGAAAGTCATGTTCTTTTATTCAATATTGTGGGGGCAGACCTATTGTGGGTGGGATCTTTTGATTAGATTGTTTTCATGGAGATGTGACCCCTCCCATTAAAGGTGAATCTTAATCTTTACTGGGTTCTTTAAGAGAGCTCACAGAAAGAGAGAGCTCAGAGAAGCTGAGAGAGACATTTTGGAAAGATGCTAAATATGTAATCCAGAGTTTGCCCCCCTGGAAAAGCTAAGAGAGAAGCTAACACAGAAGCCCAGAGACATTTTGGAGAAAGCCACTGAAACCAGAAGCTAAACCTGGGAGAGAAGCTGCAGCAGAGCCAGTCATGTGCCTTCCTATGTGACAGAGGAGCCCCAGATGCCAATGGTCTTTCCTCAGAGAAGGTATCTACCTCTTGATGGTCTTTCCTCAGAGAAGGTATCTACCTCTTGATGCCTTAATGTGGACATTTTCATAGCCTTAGAACTGTAAATTTGCAATCTAATAAACTGCATTGTAAAAGTCAATCCACTTCTGGTATATTGCATTCCAGCAGTTTTAGCAATCTGAAACCGTGGATATCCAGTCGTTCCAGCAGCATTCGTTGAAAAGACTGTTCTTTCTCCAACTGAATGGTCTTGGTGCCCTTGTTGAAAATCAATTGACAATAGATTATGGATTTCATTACTGGACTCTCAATTCTACGTGAAACCTTACATCAATATGACATTGTCTTGATTACTATAGTGTTGTAGTAAGTTTTGGAATCAGGAAGTGTGAGTTCTCCAACTTTGTTCTTCTTTTTCAAGATAGTTTTGGCTATTTGGGGGCCCCCTGCAATTCCATATGAATTTGAGGATCACCTTTTCTATTTCTGCAAAAAGGGCGGCTGGAATTTTGATAGGGATCACATTGAATCTGTAGATCATTTTGGGGGTTATTGACATCTTAACAACATTAACTCTTCCAATTCATGCACATAGATGTATTTCCAATTATTTAGGTCTTCTTTATTTTTTCAACCATATTTGTAGTCCCCAGTGTAGAAGTCTTACACTTTTTAGTTAAATTCATTCTTAAGTAGCTTATTCTTTTTGATGCTATTGTAAATAGAATTGATTTCATTTTTGGGTGGTTCATTGGTAGTATACAGAAATACAACCCATCTTGGTGTATTGATCTTATAACTAGCAACCTTGCTGAGCTTATTTATCAGCTTCTATAGTTTGCGTGCGTGTGTGTGTGTGTGTGTGTGTGTGGATTCTTTATGGTGTTTGATATACATCATGCCATCTGCAAATAGAGGTAGTTTTACTTCTTCCTCTCCAATCTGGATGCCTTTTATTTTATTTTATTGCCAAATTTTCCTGGTTAGAACTTCCAGTACATGCTGAATAGAAGTAGAAGGAGCAGACATCTTTGTCTTATTCCTGGTCATAAGGGAAAAGCTTTCAATCTTTCACCATTAAGAACAATTTAGCAGTAAGTTTTTACAGATGCCCTTTATTGGGTTGAGGAAGTTCCCTTCTATTCCTAGTTTGTTGAGTGTTTTTTTCTTCTTTTTAATCTTTATCATGAAAGGATATTGGATATTGTTAAATGCCTTTTCTGCATCTATTGAGATGACTGTGTTTTTTTTCCTCCTTTATTCTATTAATATGGTGTATTACATTGATTTTTCTATGTTGTACCAACCTTGCATTCCTGGAATACATCCCATTTGGTTATGGTGTGTTATCTTTTTTCATTATTTCTTGAGAGTATAAATTTTACTTTTACTTCTTCTGTATAGCCCAAATCACTTACAAATGGCGCTGCTGTGAATACTACTGTATATGTCTTTTGTTGAAAATATATACCTTTTCTGTTGGGTCTATACCCAGGATGGAATTGCTCCCCTAGAAATTCTTTATAAGGATCTCCCCTAATCATTACAAGGGAGACAATTACATATTTGAAATGAATAATTCAGTTTTCCATGAGTCTTTAAATATCATGATTATTATTTTCCTCATTCCAGGAATATGTAATTTCTTAAGTAAAACTATTAGCATCTAATATGCCTTATTTTCTAATTGTCTATAGCTATACTGTCTGATATGGTCATGACTAGCAATATAAGACACTTGAAATGTGCTGTAAGTGTAAAATACACACCAGACTTTTGTACCACATGATACAAAATAAAGAATGTAAAATATCTCAGTAATAATTTGTAAATATCCATTACATGTTGAAATAATGTTTCAGATATGTTGGGTTAACTATACTGTATTGTTAAAATTAATTTCATCTTTTTCATTTTTTTATAACGTGACTACTAGGAAATTTTAAAATATACATTGGGGTCACAATTTTATTTCTGTTGGACAGTGCTGGTCTATAATATGCAATTAAATAAACACATAAAAATTGTCTTAACATTTTGTATGTCCATAACTGTAAGCTCCTTTGACAAAGAAATTGCTTTTAGCTACATTGTACCCTCCAGTCCTGGCACATTGCCACTTGTTCATCCTTGTTATTTACTAAAGACATCTTAAGTGTTCAATAAACATTATTTTTCCTTTTTAGGTTAAACTTCCTCATTGTTTAGCTACATGATGACAGACTTCCTAAGAGAACAGCAACAACAACAACAAATGGCAAAAGTCTGCATGGAAACTGAAGGATTATGAATTGGGCTTGAAAAATATTGGTTGCTAAATTTAAAAAATATTTCTTTCATCAAACATGAACCTCCTGAACTGTCATTCCCTGTTGATTAACATGAAGATATTAGTGCAGTGTACAGTATTAACATTTTTAAAGAGTGAATGCATTTTCATATTAACAATGGCTTTTACTTGTTTAGGTAAAATAATCTCTCTCTTCTTTTGCTATTTGGCAGAGTACTGTGAAACACTAACTGCTTAGTCCTAACAGATGGATTATTCCTCTGGTTGGTTGGTATCTGATGGTAACTGTTATCTTTACCTCCAGCTGAAGTAGCCAGGTCCTCCTTGGGGCCTTGCTAAATATGGTATTTTTCCTGAATTATTATTTTTACATTATGCAGACTTTGAAAGAGAGAGAGTATCACTTCTCAGCTTTCTTTTGGTGAGAAAAAATAGACCTCTGTGATCTTGGAGTCACCGTAAATGTCCACTGACATGGTAAGTTAACTGAGACACTTACAAGAAGCCAGCCTTTGCTGAAGGCTAATCTTTTGGTTGCCTGGGGCAGAAACACATTCAGCGTCACACCTATCCCACCTAAGTGACAGACAGGTGTTAACCCTAAGGGAGTAACTAGAATGCGAATGGCGGAGGGCAGACCCAGGGCAGCCCTGGGCCCACACCCCGCTGGGGAGCAGGCCATGGCTGCTTCCTTCCGGAGCTGGGGCTCTGCTGCACTTGGACTCTGCTTCTCTGCGCCCGCCCCACCCACCGTGTGCGGGCCTCAGGGCTCCCGTTTGCTCATACATTTTGCTTCCTGGAGGCCCACTTCGGGCCCTCCTGCCTCAGGCCCTCTGTCCGCTCAGGTCTTTCTGGGTGCCCCACTCCCAATTTCCTGGGGAGAATCAAATCAGCTTATCTAACTATGGGAGTGCCACGTCACCTCCTAGGACATGGCCGGTTTAGGGACTGTGTGCTCCAGTCCCTTGATCACCCTCAACCCAGTCAGCTATGGGGGGACATTTAGTTGTTTGTGCAACCCCTGCCCTAGGAATGGTTTGGGTCATCTGTCCCCGCAGGGCATCGGGGCATGGCCAGCTCATGACACACCCCGGGATTACAACAACAGCACTTTAAATAAAGGGCCTATAAGTAAATAGAGTGAATAATGCAGTTAAATGTCTGGAACAATGAAGAAGCCTAAGCCAGGATCAAGAACTAGCTCTGCCCAGATAAATGTTCCTTGCAGCAGAATAAACTGGTTTACAAGAGTGCGTTTTGTTTTTGCACATTAGACCATCGCGATGTCACTGGTCCGAGTGTCCCGGAGGCCCCTGCTCCGCACAGGACCAGCGTCGCGCTCTTCCTAGGAGACTTCAGCATTGGACGCTTTGGGGACCTTCTGGTTTTCGTTTTGGGGGAGAGGTCCTGGCAGGAAATCACCGCCTGGGTCTCGACGCGGGCGTCCCGGGAAACCCGTGGCTCCCAGGAGCAAGGAGGAAAGGTGGCGGCCATCGGGGATCTGGGTGCGTTTTCCTGGAACCCTCGGGCGCGCGCCACCTGCCTGGGAGCTGCCTCCTTCCTGGGTCCCCTCTGCGTCCCCTCCCCACCCGCCAGCCCCTGGGGAGCGCTGAAACCCTGACTCCCCCTCCCCCAGCGCTTCGCCCTGCCTCAGTCACTTCCTTCCTCCGCCCTTCCTCCGCGGCGCTTTAAGAAGGTGAACGTGGGACCCGAGCAGCTCGCGCTTTCCACCCGAGAGACACTGAGGCGGCGCGGCGAGTCCCCGGGAAGGTGCGGCCAGGTAGGGGGGCGCCGGGCTCTGCGGTCGGGGTCCAGGGACGCCTGCAGGCCGGGTCCCGCGGGTGCGGCTAGCCCACCCCTCTCCAGAGGAAGCGCCCAGGCTGGGCGGCCCGGAGGGAGGGCGCTGGGGCGACCGTGACCGCGGGGCGCGTTCCGCGGAGCCGGGTGGGGAAGGGTTGGTGCTGGGGCGCTGAGGCTCATGGGGACTCCGGGCAGTGGGCGCTGCGGCTCGGGGCTGCGCACAGCGCAGGGCGACCCCGGGTGATCAGGGAAGGGCGCTGGGGGCTCGGAGCGTCCCGCGGGGCCCCATCGCGTCGCCTGGTTTGGGCGCACGGACAGCAGGTGGCAGAGACAAAGGCCTCCTGGCCGCTGCCCTTTCGGGGCAGGCGCTCCAAGCCCCCCGTGCGCCCGGGGCAGGGGTCGGCCCTGCACCCCCAACTCTGCACCGGCACCGGGGGTGGGACCGACGGCGGCCCGCGGGCACCTTCCAGGTAGGTTCCCTGACTTGGCGCCGGATGACCAAATATGGAGCGTGTGCGCGCCCGCGGGCGGGAGGAGGGCCAGATCACCGGGCTCCGGTGTAGGGGAGGAAGCTGGACGAGAACCCGCCCAGAGTGCACCTGAGCGCCGGACTCCAGACGTCCCCGCGCCCCAGTGCTCGATTCTTTGGACAGAGCATCTCCACGTGTTGCTCCCCAACTGTGAAAACAGCAGCCCCGGGCGAGGCCCGGGCTAGTCTTTAAATATTCCTATGATTCACATTCGATGGGGGCGCCTGGCACGCGCGGCTTTCTTTGTGCTTCCCACGCGGGATGCCCAAGTCGCTTCTGTCGCAGAGGGCCGGGCCGGCAGCCGCGCTGGCCGTCGCCCCCACTTTTGCGGGTGGGTCCCCGCGCCAGGTGCCCCCACTGCAGGCTTCCGCTTCCTGAGCTCCCAGCCCACCGCCTCTCATTGTTCTCGCCCACCCGGTCCCGGCGGCTGCCTTTCTTCCTCGTGAGATGCCACGGGCCTTCCAATGAGAACGCAACCACTGGTATTTCCCCCCTTTGTCTCTTGCCATAAACAGATAGATAAAATCTGCCAGTTTATGTTGCCCTCAATGGTTTCTAAAGCAGATTAGCTGCTGTTTTCCTGCTTGTCCCCGTTAGGGAGGGAGCCTTTCTTGCTTTGTAAGTGTTTTGCCTTAGTAAGTTTTTAGCATGTGATATTTCATGCAAATACAGCTCACTGTTACATTTAGTGCAGTTTGCATAATAACCAGTGAAGAAGGAAGGGGAGGAGGAGGAGGAGGAGGAGAGCAAAGCCAGAATAGAGTTTTAGAAACCGCAGTAAGCTGTGGGGAGTGAACCCCTCCAAGCCTTAGTTTCATCCTTCATAAAATGGCAGGGTTCTCAGGATTAAATGAATTAACAGAAGTCTGACAAGTTGTGGGCAGGGCTGTGCTCCCTCCGAAGCCTCCAGTGGAGGCTCCCTCCCTGTCTCTCCTAGGTTCTGATGGCCCCAGAAGCCCCTTGGCTTGTGGAGGGCATCACCCCTATGTCTGCCAGGAGGTCTTCTCTCTGTGTGGCTGTGTCTTGGTGTCCAGATTTTCGGTGTCCTAACTTGATTTCCTCTGCAAAGATCCTATTTCCAAATCGGATCACATTTGCAGGTGGACACTTTCCGGCGACACCTTTCAGTTCACAGCAGGGCTCAGGCAGGGCTAAAGGCTGGATTTTTCTT
>PVKY010006154.1:0-16409 GCA_004027775.1 Bradypus variegatus
ATGGGGTATGTCATTTGAAGATCTGAGAGCAGAGACATGAATGGACATTTGCAAACTGGTGTTCATGGAGGCAGCAATCATGATTTGCAAAGGGTGGAGGTGACCTAAGGGTACATTGACTGAAGAACGGAATGGTGTACTGTGGTGTACACATACAGTGGAACATTGAGCAACTATGAGAAGGATTGAAGCTGTGAGATACACAACGAGGTTAATGGATCCTGTACACTGTATTTGAGTGAAGTATACCAGAAATAAAGGCAAACACTTTAATGCCTCACCGATATGGACTAACTACAATGTGTAAACTCAGAATTGAATCTTCGAACATAGCCTAACATGAACATAATTATTGTAATAGACCCTAGATTGTAAGCTCTTACAGCAGTTAGCTCTATTCCTGAATTGTAATGCCTACCTCTAAACTCTGAGATGCTGATCCCTTAGTGTATAACCTGATTGGTCTCTGGAACAATGCGTATCTGTGAGACACCTGAAACTCAGAGCTAGAGCTCGGCCGATATGAATGTCAGTATTAGTGCATACAGCCACTGTTTAAAAAAAAAAAAGCTGAAAAAGAGCCCAGACTTCAATTAGTGACATGAATGAAGTACGTCTGGTTAAGACCAGCCCAAACTGGGCCAAAGGGTAAAGGTCAAAACTGTGTTTTAAAACTTCAACTTCCATATGAGACCAAGGGAAGAGATGTCTATTAGGTACAGGATCTATATTTTCTAAACAGTACAACTCTACAGTGAGTTGGTTCGAACACCACAATTACATGGAATTTTGAATAGGAAGTGAGATAAGGTAGGTTAGTATAGGCTAATGTGAAATAGTGACACATTCCAAAGTAATTTGGGCAGATAATAAAATATATATTTACAGCCTCCCCCACCACCTAACCCCGAGGAGCTGGGGGATGGTGCAGATGTGTTGGACTTCCTCACCTGGATTGGTGTTGATGTTGTCACAAACATTGGGACTGGCGGTTAGATATGCTGAGTCCTCAATCATGGGACTTGCCCTTATGTTGACTTCCTCACCTGGATTGGTGTTGATGTTGTCACAAACATTGGGACTGGCGGTTAGATATGCTGAGTCCTCAATCATGGGACTTGCCCTTATGTAGCTTGTTACTGCAAAGGAGAGGCTAAACTTGCATATAATTGTGCCTAAGAGTCTCCCCCTGAGTACCTCTTTGTTGCTCAGATATGGCCCTCTCTCTCTCTAACTGAGCCACCTTGACAGGTAAACTCACTGTGCTCCCCCCTATGTGGGACCCAATGCCCAGGGGTGTAAACATCTCTGGCAATGCAGGATATGACTCCCGGGGATGAATCTGGACCCGGCTTCGTGGGACTGAGAGTATCTTCTTGAACAAACGGGGGATGCAAAATGAGACGAAATACAGTCGGTGGCTGAGAGATTTCAAATGGAGTCGAGAGGTCACTCTGGTGGACATTCTTATGCACTATATAGAAAACACCTCTTAGGTTTTAATGTATTCCATTGGCTAGAAGTAAATATCTGAAACTACCAAACTCCAGCCCAGCAGTCTGGACTCCTGAAGATGATTATATAATAATGTAGATTGCAAGGGGTGATAGGGTGATTGTGAGAACCTTGTAGATCACACCCCCTTTATCTAGTGTATGGATGGATGAGTAGAAAGATGGGGATAAAAACTAAATGACAAATTGGATGGGATGGGGGGATGGTTTGGGTGTTCTTTTTTCACTTTTATTTTTTATTCTTGTTCTGATTCTTTCTGATGTAGGGAAAATGTACAGAAATAGATTGTGGTGATGAACGCATAACTAGATGATCATCCTGTGAACGGTTGACTGTATACCATGGATGACTGTATGTTATGTGCATGTGTTTGAATAAAAATGAATAAAAAAAAAATCACAAGTGGGCGTGTTAGAAATGCAGGTTCCTTGACAATGCCAAGTGCGGGAGCGTAGACCAGCATGACGGCTGAGGGCAACAGGCAGCATCTCCCCCAGCTGCCTGCACCCACCCCGACCCAGCAGGCCTCTCCTCTCCTGGGTGCACGCCCAGGGAAGCGCCCTCTCCACCAGGCCATTCCAGGCAGCTGGGCTCAAAGAGCCGACACCTGGAACTCACCCAAATGCCCATCAAGTACAGGTCATAAACGCATCTGTAGGCGAGTCATACAGCGGAATTACGCAGCATTCACTGTGAAGGTGAATTTCACAGCCCGATGTCGAACGCAAGAAGCCAGACAAGGCTCCTGTGTGTGACCCAAAGGTGCAAGAGGTGAATCGTCTCCACGGCCGCAGCAGTCAGGGGAGGTGCAGGTCTGCCCGGCTGGTGCCCAGGGGGCCGCCAGGTGCCAGGCTGTGGCTGCAGCGGTGTTCACACTACAGATCTGTTGCTTACTGGACCATGTTACACATCAACGTAAATAAATACTACGTGAACTAAGGGAGGGTTCCTGAAGCCCGGGCCCAGCCCTGGCCCCATCCCTGGTTTGACCTGAGCAGCCTCTAGCCTAAATCCCTCCCAAGAGCGCTCAGCAGTGGCTGTCGCAGCTCGGCCACAGGCATGAGCCCTGCCCAGCGTGGAGCAGAGCAGCCGGCTGGGAGGGGGGAAGGGTCCACGCAGGAGGGTCCGCTGCTCTTCCGACTTTACAGCAGCAGCCGGGACATCCTCCCCCAGCGTCACCTCTGGAGAGGAGGAGGTTGCAACGGCAAGAAGGGAGAGCAGCTGAGAAGGGGGGTCGGCTCTTAGCCAACGGGCATGGCCTCACCGCCCCGTCCCCCAAGCCTGCACACACAGGAAGGCCCCAGGGACGCACCAGCTGGAAAAGGCAGGCACCCCTGTAGCACGGGGACTGGCTCTGGTCCTGGGCCCTCTGCCCAGGTGCCCCTCACTGTCCCTGCCTGCCCAGCTGGGCACCAGGTAGCACCTCATTCCTCTTCCCTACCTGTCCCCACCCCTGTTGGCTTCCAGGCCAAAAGCTAAGAGAAGTGGGGCCGAGGGCTAAGGGGCAACAGAGTCCAGAAGACAGCACTTGGCTACTATCCATCGAGTCCCAAGCAAGGGTGCAAAGCCCGGAGTGGGCCAGCATTAGCTGCCAAGGATGCCAAGGGAAAGCGATGCTCGCGGGCTTCGCACTAGTCCTGCTGCTCCTCGTGTGTGAAATAGTTTCAAAGCTCCAAAATAAAATGGCTCCGTGTTTAAGACCCGCTGCTGGGGAAGGCCCTGCTAGGCTGCAAGAAGCCACCACTGCTTCCCAGTTTTCTACCTGCGGCTTCTGAGCACCCTGTCTGCACCAAGGTGCTGTGTGGAGCCAAGCAACGTGCCGGTCTGTATAGGACCCACGCTTGGGAATTGATCACCCTTTGGCAAGGCCAATAACAATGACAATAACACAGCAAATGTAAACATAGCAGAACCAGTCATGTGTGCAGTCCATGCCAGGATGTACCCCGTAAGGGCTGTACGGGCTCGGAGCACGTGGGAAGCAGCATGGCTGGAGGCCTCAGGGGAGAGGAGGCACGGCCAAACCCTCAGCAGGCGGGAAGAGGGAGGACAGCCCGGGAGGAGGGAGAGCAGCGCAACAGAGACCAGAAAGGGCCACGAGGGCAGTGAGGCCTGGCTGGGTGGCAACCACCAAGCAGGTGGGAAGAGAAAGGGTTTCCAGGGGCTCAGCGGGGGGATGGGATGGACTCATCTTAGGAAGGCGGGTCCGACAGCGAAGCGCCCCAAGGTGAGGCCCTCCTGGAGGGTGCAGGTGAGGAAGCCCACTCTGAACCCCGTTCATGTGGCGGAGCTACCTGTGACCACTGCTCGCCTGAAGAGCACAGGGAGCTTTCTGCTGTGGGCCCTGGCGGTGGCTGGGAAGTGGTGCCGGGCGTGGCCAGGTGCTCCCCGGGATGCACAGCCGTCATGGTGGGAGGACAGCGCTGCAGACGGCAGGAGGGGCTTGCTAGCTCAGAGCCACACTGCCAAGGGCAACAAGAGAACCACCAGGAGGTCAGAGATCAAGGCGATCTGGTTTGCTAATGCTGCTGTTACGCGAAACACCAGAAATGGACTGGCTTTTATAAAGGGGGTTATTTGGTTACAAAGTTACATCTGAAGGCCATCAACATGTCCAAATGAAGGCATCAACATGTGTATACCTTCACTGAAGGAAGGCCAATGGCGTCCGGAAAACCTGTTAGCTGGGAAGCACGTGGCTGGCGTTTGCTGATCCCGGGTTGTGTTCCAGCTCCTCTCTCAGCTCCTGTGCACTCTTCAAAGTGTCTCTCTTGGCTGCAGCAGCTCCTTCTGTCTGTGAACACTTTATTAGGACTCCAGTGATTCAATTAAGACCCACCCTGAATGGATGGCTGTTCCGGTTTGCTAATGCTGCCAGAAAGCAAAATACCAGAAATGGATTGGTTTTTATAAAGGTGGTTTATTTAGTTGCAAAGTTATAGTCCTAAGGCCATAAAAGTGTCCAAACAAAGGCATCAACAATAGGGTCCTTCACTGAAGACCACCGATGGCATCCAGAAAACCTCTGTTAGCTGGGAAGGCACATGGCTGGAGTCTGTTCCAGGGTTCTGGTTTCTAAATGGCTTTCTCCCAGGACGTTCGTCTCTAGGCGTCTGGGGGTGTTCTCTTAGTTTCTTCCAGGCAAACTCTGGAGTAGCAAAAGTCTACTTTTAATGGCCGTCTCCAAAATGCTGCAGCAGTGTCTGGGCCTGGGCGTCTCTTTTAAAGCACTCCAGTAAAACAATCAAGACCCACCCTGAATGGGCGGGGCCACACCTCCATGGAAATAATTCAGTCAGAGTTATCGCTACGGCTGGGTGGGTCACATCTCCATGGTAGCAACTTAAACCAAAGGTTCCAACCTAATCAACATTAAAACATGTGCCCCATAAAACTGCATCAAAGAACATGGCATCTGGGGGGGACATAATAGATCCAAACCAGCACAGTGGGGTAACACCTCCACGGACATTATCCAATCAAATGTCTCGCCCACAGCTGACTGAGTCACATCTCCATGGAAACAATCAAAGGATTCCAAGCTAACCAACACTAACACATCTGCCCCCACAAAGACTCATTAAAGAACATGGTGTTTCAGGGGACAGAATACATCCAAACTGGCACACTCCACCCCATGGAACCCAAAATGACATGATGTTTCCATATACAAAATACACTCACCCCATCACAATATCAAAAAGGCTTAAATCATTTCAGTAACAACAGTTAAGTACAAGATCCCATCAAAATCAGTCACATGTGTGGCCTTATCCTAAAGCAAAATTCCCCTCCGGCTGTGGACCTGTGAAACTTAGAACAAGGTTTCTGCTGCCAATATACAAAGGAGGGACAGTCACAGGATAAACATTCCCATTGCCACAGAGAGAAACTCAAAGGAAAACAGAGTTCACAGGACCAAAACAGTTCCTAAACCCACAGGGCAAACTTCATTAGATTTCAAAGTCCACAAGTCATTTGCAGAATGATGTTTTATCCTTGCGACTTGAGAGCGCGGGATTCCAGCCCTTTGTCTCCAAACGCTGGGCTGAGCTCTCCAACTTATCCACACACTGGGGAGACCACCTTCTCGGCCCTACCCTCCTCAGACATCGGGGTGCCACCTGGACTCTGCCTCTCCGGGGCAAAGGCTCTCCCCTCTCCAGTGGGGTGGTGGCCCAGGTCTCCCCAATCCCCTGGGAACGTGCGCCACCCTCTCTCTCTGAGCTCTGGGGTGACAGCACTCTTCCTGAGCATCGAGGCGGAATGCCCGCCCTCAACCTCCAGGGCAAACTCACCCTTTCCATGTGTGGGGGCTGCTCCGCTCTCCCAGCCTGAGACCTCTTGACTCCAGACCTCAACCTCCATGGCTCTGCCTTGGAAGAAATTTTTCCTTCAATTTGTTCCTTATCTGTCTCCTCCAGTCCAGACCAGCAGTGTCTCCGTCTATAAAGATCTCACAAAAATCTTGTTGGTTTGGCATGAAGCACATAGGGGTGAAAGCCATCAGACAACAGAAGTTTCCACAGATCCTTCCTGGATAACTCCATCTCCAATCCTGGCTCGTACTGAAATGGTTCCATGTTTGGTTAAATCCTCACGTGGGGCTGTAGCTTTGCAGCTTCTGGGGTCTCATTTTTCAGAAGCCCAGAATTTTCTAAACTGTCATTTTCTGGTTTCTTTGTACCCAAGAGTTCATTTCTCAGCTTATTTCTGTCCTGTCACATTTTACTATAAATTACAAGGAGAAGCCAGGGTACATCCTCCACACATAGTCTGGAGATCTCCTCAGCTAAGTATCCCAGCTCATTGCTTTCAAATTCTGCCTTCCATCTGATACCAGGACACAACTTAGACAAATTCTCGGCCACTTTAAAACAAGGACAGCCTTTCTTCCAGTTACCAAGAACACATTCATCATTCCTGCTCAAGGCCTCATCAGAAATATCTTTAGAGTCCACGTTTCTACCAAAAGTCTCTTCAAAGTAGTCTAGGCCTTTTCTATCAAACTCCTCACAATTCTTCCAGAATCTTTCCTTATCCACTTAAAAAGTCATTCCAACATGTTTGGTATTTGCAAACTCAGCAGCACCTCACTTCTCTGGAACCAACATCTGTTCCAGTTTGCTAATGCTGCTGTTATGCAAAACACCACAAATGGATTGGCTTTTATAAAGAGGGTTTATTTGGTTACAAATTCACAGTCTGAAGGCCAAGAAAATTTCCAAATTAAGGTATCAACACAAGTATACCTTCACCGAAGGAAGGCCAATGGCGTCCGGAAAACCTCTGTCAGCTGGGAAGCACATGGCTGGCGCCTGCTGACCCCGGGTTGTGTCCCAGCTCCTGTGCATTCTTCAAAGTGTCTCTCTTGGCTGCAGCTCCTCCTTCTGTCTGTGAACACTTTTCAGTTAAGACCACCCTGAATGGGTGGGGTAAACTTCTGTGGAAATTATCCAGTCAAAGGTCTCGCCCACAGCTGAGTGAGTCACATCTCCATGAAAACACTCAATCAAAGGATTCCAAACTAATCAACATTAATATATCTGCCCCCACAAGACTGCATTAAAGAACATGGCAGTTTGGGGGATACAATACTTTCAAACCAGCACAAAGTCTCTTGTGAAAGTTCTTGCCCACAACCGCTTCACGCCCACAGGGTGCTGGGTGGACATCCCCTTGGACAAAACCGCCATCAACAGGATGTCTTCAGAGACCCTGCTCGCAAACGCAATGCTTGGAATGAGGCCAAGGTCAAGTCGGTAAGCAAAAACAAGCGGTTCTTCCAGAAGCTGTGGTTTTAGATATTGTTTTAATCATTAAAAATACAACAACTTGCAGCATTATTCACAATTGCCAAGAGATGGAAACCGCCCAAATGTCCATCAGTGGATGAATGGTACATGCACACAATGGAATATTATGCAGCTGTAAGACAGAACAAAGACATGGAACATGTAATAACATGGATGAACCCTGACGACATTATGCTGAGTGACGTTAGCCAGAAACAAAAGGACAGATACTATATGGTCTCACTAATATGCACTAACATTAATGATCAAACTTTGAAAGTTAACAGCTGATAACACAGGCTACCAGGAGATAAAAAGACAGCAGAGACTGGACATCTGATGCTGAAGGGCTACAGAATGCTCAGCAGGATTGACTGTACAGATCCAGAAATGGGGAGCATAATCCTGTGTAAGGCAGCACAGTACTGCAAGTACACTGAACAGAGATGTCTGTGAGCAAAGCTGAAAGAGGTGGGACAGGGGAGTGTATGACACCTGAGGTAAAGATAGATGGTGAAGGCTGGGGCCGTGTAACTTGGCAGAAGGGGAGTGGCCAGTGACTGTTACTGAATGTACAAATATAAAAATGTCTTTACATGTGGGAGAGCAAATGAACGTCAGCATGCAGAGTGTTGAAAAAGGGATGGTATTTGGGAAAAAACATAATCTAAGCAAACTGGAGTCTATGGTCAACAGTGACATTGTAATACACGTCCATTAAATGTAACAAAGGCAGTATGCCAAAGCTAAGCATGTATGAGAGGGGGACATAGCAGAGGGATATGGGATTCTTGGCAGTGGTGTTGTTTTCTTCCTTACTATTATACTATTATATTGTATTGTATGACATGTTATTTTTCTTTTTATCGTCTTTTTTATTATTCACTAAAAAAAAATCTTTTTTTGTAGCAATCAATATGTTCGACTGCTGATTGTGGTGATAAATGTGATCGTCAACAACTGATTGTACACTGTGGATAAATGTATGGTATGTGAATATAACTCTATAAAATTGTAGGAAAAAATATAAATAGGAGTAAAAGTGTTGGAGAAAACATGGAGAGAGGGATGTACCTATCTACTGTTAATGAGCAGGCAGAATGGTGCAGCCTTTCTGGATGTCAGTTTAGAGGTTCCACAAGAAGCTAAGTATGTGGGGGCCATAAGGTCCTGCATCCTCATTATGGGGTATGTCATTGGAAGATCTGAGAGCAGAGATGTGAATGGACATTTGCACACTAGTGTTTATGGAGGCAGTAGTCATGATTTGCAGTGTGCGGAGGTGGCCTAAGGGTACACAGACTGAGGAAAAGAATGGTGAACTGTGGTGTGTGCATGCAATGGAACACTGAGCAACTACGAGAAGGAGTGAAGCTGTGAGACACCCAATGAAGTGAATGCATCCTGTAGACAGCACTTTGAGCGAAGTACACCAGAAACCAAGGCAAACATTATAATGCTTCACCAGTATGGACTCACTACAATGTGCAAACTCAGAATTGAATCTTAGAACACAGCCTAAGAGGGAAACGATTATTGTAATACACCCTAGATTGTAAGCTCTTACAGCAGTTAGCTCTATTCCTGAATTGCAATGCCTGTCTCCAAACTCTGCGATGCTGATCCCTTTGTGTATAACCTGATTGGTCTCTGGAACATTGGGTATCTGTGTGACAACTGAAACTCAGAGCTAGAGCTCAGCAGATATGAGTGTCAGTATTAGCACATACAGCAACTGTTAAAAAAGCTGAAAAAGAGCCCAGACTTCAATTAGTGATATGAATGAAGCAGATCTGGTTAAGACCAGGGCAAACCGGGCCAAAGAGTAAAGGTCGAAACCATGTTTTAAAACTTCAACTTCCATGTGAGACCAAGAGAAGAGATGTCTATTTGGTGCAGGATCTATATTTTCTAAACAGTACAACTCTACAGCCAGTTTGTTCAACCACCACAACTCCATGGAACTTTGAATAGGAAGTGACGTATGGTGGGTTGGTACAGGTTAGAGTAAAATAGTGACAGAGCGGGCAGAGAATAAAAATATACTTGCAGGGACCCCTGAGGAGCTGGGGGAAACTGTGGAAGTGTTGGGCTTCCTCACCTGGATTGATGCTGATTTGTCACAAACATTGAGGACTGGTGGTTTGGTGAGCCGAGCCCTCTATCATGGGACTTGCCCCTATGAAGCTTGTTACTGTAAGGGGGAGGCTAAATCTGCTTATAATTGTGCCTCAGAGTCTCCCCTGAGTGCCTCTTTGTGGTTCAGATGTGGTCCTCTCTCTCTCTCTAACTAAGCCACCTCGACAGGTGACCTCACTGCTCTCCTCCCTACCTGCCTCCCAGGGGTGTAAATCTCCCTGGCAACGCAGCATCTGACTCCCGGGGATGAATCGTGGGATTGAGAACATCTTGACCAAAAGGGGGTGCAAAATGAAATGAAATAAAGTTTCAGTGGCTGAGAAATCTCAAATGGAGTTGAGAGGTCACTCTGGTGGACATTCTTACGCACTATATAGATAACACCTCTTAGGTTTTAAGGTATTGGAATAGCTAGAAGTAAATACCTGAAACTACCAAACTCCAACCCAGCAGTCTGGACTCCTGAAAATGACTGTATAACAATGTAGCTTACAAGGGGTAACAGTGTGATTGTGAAAACCTTGTGGACCACACTCCCTTTATCTAGTGTATGGATGGATGAGTAGAAAAATGGGGACAAAACCAAATGAAAAACAGGGTGGGATGGGGGGGTGATTTGGGTGTTCTTTTTTATTTTTATTTTTTATTCTTATTCTGATTCTTTCTGATGTTCAAAAATAGATCGGGGTGATGAAGGCATAACTATATGATGGTACTGTGAACAGTTGATTGTACACCATGGATGATTATATGGTATGTGAATATATTTCAATAAAACATAATTTAATTAAAAAAAAGACAAAAACTCCCTGTGTCTCACAGAATGTGTTATCAGCTTGGGAGAAGGACATCCATGGGATAAAAGATACTGGGTGGCAGATGAGGGGCTGTGGGAAACAGAAAAGCTAAATCTTAAATCTGCCTTTATTAAAAAAAAAAGTACAAAGAAAATTACCATCACTCAGATCACCAAAGACATCTACATAACAGAACTGGGCCCTGACCATACACCCTGCTCGGCAGCCTGCTCTTCTCAGCATCAACAATGCGCTACGCAGCATCCTTTTCAACAGCTCACAGAACCCCATGACCTGAAGCTGCTTAATAAACCTCACCAAGCTCCAACAGCTGGCTTGTCTCAAATGTCCCACCGCTGAGATGATGTGACAAAGAGGAGTCTCATCCCCAGAGGCCTTTCCACACGCTTTGTTGAGATCCTTGGAGTAAACTCTAGAAGAGGAATTAAGAGCCAAAGGAAGGGGCCATTTTAAGGCTATGTTAAGTGGCCTTCCGGAAAAGCGGCAGGGGCTCATGAAGGCGCCGGGTTCCCTGCATCATCATCGTGGGTGCTACTACTTCTAACTTGGGTGAACGCTCTTTCAGGTCGACCCCGCCATCACCAGGGCACCTGGCGGGGCGCACAGCAGGGCCCAGGAACCTGCACCTACAGGTCAGCGAGGCCTGTGCACCACAGCCCACCCCGCCAGGCAAGGAGGGCTCAGATCCCAAAACACTCACAGTGTTATCAGAAGTTAACAGCAAACAAACAAGAAACATAGAATTGTACAACACCAAGAGTGAACCCTAATGTAATAAGGGCTATCGTTAACAGCACAATTATAATAACGCTGTTTCATCAACCGTAACAAGGTACCACACTAACGCAACATGATAGTAATAGTTGAAACACGGGGGCGTATGTGGGAACCGTAGTGTCTGCATGGGTTTTCTGTAAACCTACAACAGCTCTAACTAGCAAAAAAAAAAAGAAAGAAAAAAAGGCTTGTGGTTACCAAGAAAGTGAAAAGACAACCTACAGAATGGGAGAAAATATTTGGAAACCATGTATCTGATAAGGGTTTAATATCCAATATACATACAGAACTACTACAACTCAATAACAAAATACAAACAGCCCAGGAAAAGGACTTGAATACCTATTTCTCCAATGAAGATACACGAGCGGTCAAAAAACACATGAAATACACTCATCGTTGGCCACTAGGGAAATGCAAATCAAAACCACAATAGGCTGACTGTAAATGTTTGGAAATGGACAGGGGTGATGATAGCAAACCATTGTGAGTGTACTTAACAGCCCTGAACGATGTTTCCCCTTTTCAATATAATTGGTTGAAAGGGGGAAGTGTAAGGTCGTGTGTGTCACTAGAAGGGAAGTTAGAGGATAAAACACAGGACTATGACACAGTGAACCCTGTTGTGGACAATGACTGTGGCTAACAGTACAAATATAAGAATGTTCTTTCATGAATTATAACAAATGAACATCATTATTACAATGATAGGGTGGTATATGGGGGAAAATACACCTAATACAAACAATGGACTACAGTTATCAGTAAAATTTTAATACTCTTTCATCAATTGTAACAAAGGTCCCACACCAATGCAAAGCATCAGGTAGGGGTATATGGGAACACTGCATTTTTTACGTGACTTTTATGTAAACCTACAACTTGTCTAAAAAAATTACAATAATTTTTTAAAATGTATGCTAAGTGGGAGAAACCCAACACAAGGTACTATATATATGGTACTATATATATGGTTCCACTAGTATAAAATGTAAGTATGAATAAATCTACAGAGACAGAATTAGATTAGTGGTTATGTAGGGCTGGGAAAGGAGAGAGGGACTGAGAGGTGACTGCTGAGGGGTGTGGGGTTTTTCTTTCTGGAGTAATGAAAATGTTCTAAAATTGACTGGTGATGACTGTACTAAAAGCCACTGATTGTACACTGTGGGTGAACTGTATGGTATGTGAATGTCTCTCAATAAAACTGCTTAAAAACCCAACAACAACTTCACACATACTTCACACCCAGTAGAACGCCTACCATTAAAAACACGGAAAATAACAAGTATTGGAGAGGATGTGAAGAAATAGTAACCCCCAGACACCACTGGTGGGAATGTCAAATGGTGCAGCCATTGTGGAAACAGTTTGGTGGTTTCTGAAAGTTATGTATAAAATTACCAAATAACCTGGCATCCTACTTCTGGGTATTTATCCAATGAGTGAAAAGCAGGGACTTGGAGAGATATTTGCACACCAAAGTTCAAGGCAGCATTATTCACAAAAGCCAGAAGGTGGAAGGAACCCAAGAGTGCATCAACAGGGAAAGGATAAACAAACATGGCATAAACCCGTGGTGGAACATTATTCACTCATAAAAAGGAATGGCGTTCTGACATCTGCACCAGCACGGATGAACCTTGAAGACATCATGTTGAGTGTAAAGAGCCAGACACAAAAGGGGAGATATGGTTTGCTGCCACTTACATGAAATAATTCGAATATGCAAATTCAGGGCCAGAAATTAGAATCTGGGGGTGGGGATGGGGAATGGGGAATTACTGCTCAATGAATACAGAGTTTCTGTTTGGGGTGATGGAAAAGTTTTGGTCATGGCTGGTTTTTGATGGCAGCATAACGTTGTGACTGTCATTAGCTCCTAGTAACATATTTGGATGTGGTTAAAAAAGGTAATTTTGGATGTATGTATGCAACTAGAATAAAAATTTTTAAAACAGGGTTGTTCAACACAGTGACCCGTATTGTAAATAATGGACTATAGTTTATAGTACAATTATTAAAATGTTCTTTTATGAAGTGTAACAAATGTACCACACTAATGCAAGGTGTTAGTAGGGTGGTATATGCATAATTTTTCTGTAAACCTACAACTTCTCTATAACTCTATAAAAATAAAAAAATAAAAAAGAGCATGAACCATAATGTAAACTGATTACAAAACTGTAATAATATCATTCATCCACTATAACAAATGTACCACAGTAATGCAAAATGTTAATAAAAGGGAAAACCATGTGTAGGGGCAGTATATGGGAACTGTGCACTTTTGCCTGCTTCTTCTGTAAACTTCAACTGCTCTAAAACTTTAAGGGATGCCCAAATGCTCATGGTGCACCCACACAAGCTAAGCGTGGCCTGTTCACAGGTCCCGGCACACCAGGAGTGCGTGTGCATGGGGCAGAGGCGTGGGTGGGAGGCCCCAGCCCTGGGAGGACGGCTGCTCGGCCACCAGAAGGAAGGCCCTTCAGGCAGAGGCAGCAGGGAAGGGACAAGGGGCAGTTCAGAGGGGCTGGGGCTCAGGCAGGAGGTGGGCAGTCCCCAGAGCGGGGGTCCAGGCCCAGGGCTGAACCCACACTAGGACATTCTGAGCAATCGAGACCTCTGTCGGGGACGGGGCTAGGCGAGCCGAGAGCTGAGGAACCTGGGTGCTGGGGACATGGCCCACTTCACTTTGTGATTTACACTCTCCATTTGAGTTTTTACAAATTTACCAGCATTCCTTAGGAAATTTACCCCATGGGTATTTAGCTGAAAGGACTGGCCCAAGGAATGCTGTAAACCCAGGTACTCCCTGGCCCTGCTGCGACAGGTGGCAGGAAAGGCCAACTGGGGAACGCCGGACATGGGCCCTCGCCAGCCACAGCAGATCATCGCAAATGCCAAGAAGAGCTCCAAGACTTCTGATCAGGAATCGGAAGGCAAGAAAAGCCGCACTGGCAGCATTGTGATGAGTGGGTGGGGTCTAATACAAAAGGAAAGCTCGAGGGGCTTGGGGGCTCGCTGCTGTGCACTGGTAGGAGGTCCGAGAGCAATCTGGGATCTGCTGGTCGGCTCTTCTGCCACTGTTTGGGAGCCACCAACCCAGGGAGAGCTACTAAAATTGCAGACAAGATGCCCCCTAGCAGCAGGCTCCTCTAACTAGGTCTCCCAGGGCACATGGCTTGGAGCAACTTGGAGCTACCACCCCCCAAAACAAAGGCGCTATTTCTTTCAAACATTAAAAGGCGGTCTGCTTCTCTGGCCCTGCTGTGGTTCAGCAAGCACTCACTGGCAACATGCAAGATTTCTGTGCCTCGGTTTCCTCACCTTAAATATAGGAGTAACAAGGGAGAAAGAGCTAAAATCAAAGACCTAACTGCACGTCTGGAGGAACTAGAAAAAGAACAGTAAACTAATGCCAAAGCAAACAGAAGGAAAGAAATAAGATTAGAGCAGAAATAAATGAAATCAAGAACAAAAAAACAATAGCAAGAATCAACAAAGCCAAGAATTGGTTCTTGAGAAAGTCAACAAAATTGACAAACCCTTAGCTGTACTGACAAAGAAAAAGGAGGAGAAGATGCAAATACACAAAATCAGAAATGAGAGGGGGGACATTACCACCGACCCCATAGCAATAAAAAAAATCATAAGAGGCTACTATAGACAACTGCATGCCAACGAATTGGACAACTTAAAGATGAAATGGACCACTTCCTAGGAACATACGAACAACCTATCCTGTCTACAGAAGAAACAGAAGACCTCAACAAGCCAATCACAAGTAGAGAGATGGAATAAATCATCAAAACCTCCCCCAAAAGAAAAGCCCTGGACAGATGGCTTCACAAGTGAATTCTACCAATCATTCCAGGAATAATTAGTACCAATCCTGCTCACACGCTTCCAAAAAAAAAAAAAAAACTGAAGAGGAGGGAACACTACCAAACTCATTCTATGAAATCAATGTCACAATAATACCAAAGCCTAATAAAGATAAAGATAACTACAAAAAAAAAAGAAAAGAAAATTACAGCACAATCTCTCTAATGAATAAAGATGCAAAAATCTTCAATAAAGTTCTTGCAAATCGAATCCCAGAATTATACACCATGACTAAGTGGGTTTTATTATAGGTATGCAAGGGCTGTTCAACACAAGGCAATCAATCAGTGTGATACACCACTTAAACAAGCCAAAAGGGAAAAACCACATGATTATATTGATAAATGCAGAAAAAGCATCTGATGAAATCCAGCATCCTTTCTTGATAAAAACACTTGGGAAGATAAGAATTGAAGGAAACTTCCTCAACATGATAAAGGGCATATATGAAAAACCCACAACTAACATCCGTACTCAATGATGAAAGACTGAAAGCTTTCCCCTCTAAGGTCGGGAACAAGACAAGGATGCCCACTGTCACCACTCTTATTCAACTCTGTACTGGAAGTTCTAAGCAGGGCAATTAAGGAATAAATAAATAAATAAAAGGCATCCAAATAGGAAACAAAGAAGTAAAACTTTTACTGTTTGCAGATGATATGATCCTATATTTAGAAAATGCCAAAAATCTAACACAGAGCTACCAGAGCTAATAAACGAATTAAGCAAAGTAGCAGGATACAAGATCCACACACAAAGATCAGTAGTGTTTTGTATAGAAAACTGGTAATGAGCAATCTGAGGAGGAAATCAAGAAAAAAATCCCATTTATAATGGCAATCAAAAGAATCAAATGTCTAGAAATAAATTTAACCAAGGATGTAAAGGACCTGTATTCAGAAAACTACAAAACATTGCTAAAAGAAATCAAAGAAGACTAAATAAATGAAAGGACATTATGGGTTCGTGGGCTGGAAGACTAAATAATTGTTAACAGGTCAATTCTACCCAAACTGATTTACAGATTGAACACAATCCCAATCAAAATCCCAACAGCCTACTTTGAAGAAAAGGAAAAGCCAATTACCAAATTTATTTGGAAAGGCAAGGGGCTCTGAATGGCCAAAAACATGTTGGAATAAGAATGAAGTTGGAGGACTCACACCTCCTGACTTTGAAGCATATTACAAAGCTACAGTGGTCAAAACAGCATGGTACTGGCATAAAGATAGACACTGATCAATTGAAGTAAATTGAGAGTTCAAAAATAGATACATGCTGGGGGAAGTTGCAGATGTGCTGGACTTCCTCACCTGATTGGTGGTGATGTTGTCACAAAATTGGGACTGGCGGTTTGATGTGCTGAGCCCTCGATCATGGGACTTGCCCTTATGTGGCTTGTTGCTGCAGAGGAGAGGCTAAACTTGCGTGTAGTTGTGCCTAAGAGTCTCCCCCTGAGTGCCTCTTTGTTGCTCAG